>PVKA01026307.1:0-31873 GCA_004027165.1 Ctenomys sociabilis | reverse complement strand
TGTGTGTATAGACAGTACAGTTGGGATAGATAACACTGTGCTTCTACATAATTCTATGAGAGGCAAGATCTGCACTAATGGTGGTTGGACAGGATATTATGTCGGCTTTTAGTGCTATGGTCATCCACTAGGTAAATAATTATTGAATCTTTGATATAATTCAGCTATAAAAAAACCTGTAAATATAATTTCATGTATGTACCTTGTACAGTACCAAAATGTTATAAAAACAGTTTGCAATGTATTAATTCATCGACTCTGTATGGTTAAGGTGTCTTGAAACTGTCTGATTGACATTTGTATTTTAATAAAATAAAAATAAATGGAAAAAAAATTAAAAAAAATAAAATGTAAATTCCAAATTATATCTAGATTTATTGAAATCCTAATCAGAAGCCCAGTGAGTTTTTTGTCTTCATGGAAGAAAATAGTTTGAAGTTTCTATTATAAATGGCCAATAGTAGCCAAAAATGTCACAAGAACAAATTTGAAAAGCTCACACAACAGCTTTCAATCCTCATTATAAATCTCAAGAACTAAGCCAGTGTAGCATTTATGCAACAAGAGAAAGATCAACCAGCAAAACAAAATAAAGATTCCAGAAAGAGGTCTATACCTACATAGCCACCTATTTTATGGTGCTGGTGCCACTGGAGCACTTGGAAAAAGAACATTCAACAAATAGCACCCAGTAAATCAGGCTTCGTTCTTTCATAGCTGCGCTGCCTAACCTGCTGCAGTGGCTCACTTACATTCTAGTGAGGGTACCACAGTTCAGCTCCTTCTGCTGAGATGAACCCTCCTACGGGACTTCCCCACCTAACTCAAGCGAATGCCGACCCGACAATCATCTTCATTGCCTTTCCCTAGCTGTTCCCTGGGTTCCTTATTTCTGTTAATGGTTCAGAATATGAAGCTAAAAATTCTAATATGTGTGTGTGCGTGTGTGTGTGTGTGTTGTCTTTTAATAGTCATTTTCCCTTCTGGGACAATTATATTCTGTTTGTAAAATACCTCAGAACTTGTCAATTTTCTCAAAAGTAGGGCATAATTCAGCTGAATTGACCCTATGGGTTTCATTAGTTTAGACTCTACATTGCGCTAAGAAATTTTTTTTCTCAAAGTTTTGAAAACCAACTCCAAAGCAGCATCAGCTTGTTTCCTTGACAACATTTATTCATATCCTAAGGAATCTGAAAATAGGATGAAACATATGAACCAAACTTTTAAAAAATGAACAATTTATATAAATTTGTACAAAAGCTTGTATACATACACTCTACACACGACATCCACCTGTGTATATATATATATATATATATATATATATATATCCTTGCCTCTTCCTAAATATGAATATATTTTGATATTATCTACACTAGGAGGAAATTCACTTTCAATTTGGCAATTCTTACTTTAAATATCTTCCAAAAGACTATAGTACCATGACGGAACATAGAAAGTTATCATAGACATAGAAGACAGCCCTCTGCTGCCAAGCGATGAAGCTACTAAAACACGTAGAATAGAACATGAAATGTCAAAACCAGCACACACTGGTGTGGCCAACTCGTAGACCCAACAGGACCATCACTCAGATACAAACAGGTCTCTCTTACAATCTCTGCTGAAATTTCAATAGTCACCTTGACTTCTATATCTATGAAGTGCATAGATGTATAGGAGAGAACTATAGGAGTGCAGGTCATGGTCACATGTGAAGATCAACATGGCATCATCATGCTGCCATGCATGGGTGTGAAAAGCTGCAGGTGTTCAGAGCAGCTGGAATGTCAGGGTGAAGACGGCTTAGTGTTTAACTGTACAGAAGCACACAGTAGAGGAGCAAATGCACAAAAGGATGACTGTATAAACAAACAAATGCTTCCGTATAAATTAATTCTAGTCTTTTTTCCACTCCATCATCCTTCTCTCTAAAAACTGTTAGTAGATGGATGGTTGGTCAAAAGACTGGAGGCTTGCAAAGGCTTTCTCCAGGAAGGCCTTGAAAGTCAAAGGATCAGGGCCTGAATTCCGGCAGGCATGTTTTCACCACCTGGTGGAATCATCTCCATGGCCATCCAGTCAGAAACACCCTTGGGGTGCCCATGTCCCTGCTCCAGGAATGGGAGAGTGGGGACATGAAGAAGGAGACTGCTCACTGGATCCTGGCACCTCGTCTTTATCTTGGGACTGTCCCCACACTATCAGGTGACTTTTAGGAAGCACAGGCGGCCACTGTTTAGGCATCTTCACATGTGTTATGTGGAACTCTCTCAAAGGCAGTGTGCCTTCCCTGTTTACCTATGGGCCATGGTCAAATCCTAACGAAAGCATATAAGCGAAGGTCTTCTCTGAATTGTTACAAAAGCAAATGTTTATTAGCATCATCATAATAATATAACGATTTATAACACCAAATACTGACACCTAACTCACTTCTTTTGTACTGCTGGGGTTGACCCCAGGGCCTCCTGCATGCTACTCCAGTGCTATAGCACTGAGCTACATTCCCAGGGCACCAAAGTCAACTTAAAATGTAAACATCATGTACTGCTGTGGGACAAGTGTTCTGAAATGCAAAGGCTGTCCTATGCACTTAGTGTACCCTTGATCCGTTGACCTCGATCCAGTGCACAGGTTGCCTTGCATCTTTCTGGGACTGAAATTCTAACAGTGTACTTTTTAGTTCTGAATGAAGCAACAAGTACTTCCCTGACCTCACTGAAGTACCATTTACTCAAGTAGCTACTTTTGAAACACTTACCTGGTCCAGTTATTGCTTAGCAGTCAAATAAACCTGATTCTGTGGCATTCATAGCAAGGATCCACCACCCATGGATCCTTCCTGGCCCCTGCAGGGGAGGCAGCTAACTTTCATATCAGTAGTTGGGCACATTGCTTCCCCCACTGTTTGCTGAGTGTATTACTCAGCATTTAAAATCCTGAGCAACCCATTTCCATGAGGTCAACTACTTTGCAAAACAAACCTTTGTTAAATTAAAGAAATCCATCAAATGCTACAAATTCTACTTAAACATGAATTAGACAAATAGCTTTCTTTATAATTTTGGAAAAAGATTCTCAGCTAAGACAACCTAAGATGGTACAGGTGGGGAGAATAAACTCCCCCTTCTCCCGAGGGTATCCCACAGTGAAATCTGGAGGGCCTCAGGAAGGACACTGGGAACAGCAAGAGCCCTGAGCTCCTGGCCACTCTGGAACTCTTCAAAAGCATGAATTCCCACCTCCCTATTCTCCTGGTATTTTCCCTCTCCCGTGCACAAAACTTAAACACATCCAGTCACCAAATGCTTTCCTCCTAGACGCAGAGGAGGACAGCTCTCTGCTTTGATAGGGGGCCATCAGAGGCTGAGGCCGTGTGGGGTTTTGTTTTCAAACTCACTGCTGGCCTCAAGAAAGTATGTTGCCGCCATCGTGAGCCCAGGGCAGCTGCTCTGTTTTGGCTGGAATTCAATATAAACCTCAAAGATTCTGTTGGCTCGCTCTTAAAAAAAAAAAAATCCATAGTTACTAAGCTTCCAGCCTAATGTTTTTACTATAGCGCTGTTCCCTCAGGACAGAGAAAATCATGTATTCTAAACAAACTTGTGAGCCAAAGAAGTACCAGTTGGTTACTTCCACTAGAGAAAGATAATGGAATAAATAATTTGGCAGATTGAAAACTCATTGCTAAAGCTCAGCCAGAGAATCACTGAATACCAATTCTCTTTGAAGTATCAAAAGATAGGGCTGGTGAGATAGCTCAGCAGTCTAAGTACCTCCCTGGCAAGTTCAAGGACCTGAGTTCATATCCCCAGTACCCCTGGCTGTGCCAGCCCCAGAGCCCCAGGCATGCCCTGCCAGCCACCAGAACTGTATGAGGTGGCACACGCCTATAATTCCAGCACTGAGGAGACGGAGACAGGATCGTTATAAGTCCAGGCTGCATAGTGAGTCCCTATACCAAAATACATTTAAAATAAATAAATAAATGATTTTAAAAAGTATCAAAAGACAAATAACTATCATAAATTATTTGCTTTCCAAAAGAGGCCTCCTTTACAGAAAATCCACTGAATATACTTCTTCTGGGAGCAAAAATCAGACATTAATTTCTTTTCTGCTGTGGCAGTCTCATGCGTTATAAAGGTATCACCATCACTATATTTTACTTATGGAGCAGCCCTAGGGCCTTGCATCTGCCCTTCTTTCACCTAGGTTCCCCATTTCGGGCTGGCCCGAGAAAGGGTTCCACGCTGGTGATGTTTACAGGCATACAATCAGCCTTTCATAGGTCAAGCTCCTCTTCCTCATGATTGTAGGGTGTATACTTGTGGCAGAACCATAGCCAGATCAGTAGATTCAGAAAAAACTGAGGTCCTTCCTAAAGCTTTGCAGATTCTTACCAACTCAGAAGACTTCCAACACCAAAGCCAAAAATCTGGACTTGGCTTATAGAACCCCAAGTGGTGAAGTCCTCAGTCTGCCAGTGGGGTTCCTTCCTCCACCCATTCTTTCAATTCTTGTTTCTGTGTCTATCACATAGCACCCAGTCTGCCATAGCCCTTAATTTCTGCCATGGCTTAATTTCTACCTGCGCACACTGAGAGCTACACGGTGATGCCTGTTTACCTGCACATTAAATGGGGCTCCAGGGCCAACCTCCCTGTCATGTGCTCAATTCTCAACCAAACATCCAAATTGGCCCCCAAATACCACCAAAATTCAGTCATTGCCTCCTTTTCTGTATACTACAGATTTGAACTAATGACTGTAATTGCCATCCCTTTACCCTTTCACCTCTCCAAGTTTGTCTTTATTGCTAGGCAGCTGCCCCAAGAACATAATTATGGCCTTTTATCACAGCTTGGACTCATTTTAGAAAGTAAGAATAATGCAGACATATGGGGGAAGGGAATCTAGCATTCCTTTGTTTCCAAATGGCAAAAATACATTAAACACACACTCAAAGATAAACACATGTATGCACATATTATATGCATATAGCTTTTGACCATCATCATACAATTTCCATTTATTGTTTGTTTTTGCGGTGCTGGGGATCAAACTCAGGACCTTGCACTTGCCTGCACTTGCCCGGCAGACGCTTATGCTGCTGAGCTAACTTCCCTGGCCCCGTCATACAATTTTAGTTGGTAAACTGGTTTTAGCCACCCTCATCCTTCATTCAAAATAGGGACCAAGCAATAGCAGGACATATTTCATCCCCAATAAATTTCGGAGTTGTCTGAGCCCAGAGGACCTCAGTGCATAGCACTTCCTGGCTCGCTTAGGAAGGGAAAGCTGTTGGGCAGGTCAGCCTCGCTCCCAAGGCCTCGCCAGCTGACCACTGACCCGGGGCCCCCCCGTCCGCTCACACTCAGGGCTGCCCTCGAGCTCCACGGCACCTTCCACAGACACACTCGGGGCCAGGTGACAACAGAGGGTGGGGGATGGGGCCAGCCCCACACGGCGGGCTGCCTCGAGCCTTCATACCTGTGCTGGTGCTCCTGCAAGACTTGATAAATGCTGATAAGAAAAGTTTGGTTTTTAAAACTCCCCACAACACAGTCCTTGTAGATGCGGAATTCAGCAGCCGTCACCGCCTCACCCTCAGGAATCTGGGATAAGTTGAACTTGAACTCTTTGTGGTGTCGCTGGCGAGGGGAGAACTCCTTGTCGTACTCCACTATAGGATTAAACAAGAGAGAGTGACAGCTATTGTTACTTGACTAAGTGCCACAGGCTCACCTCAGCTCCCCCTCTTTACTTGACAAGCGGGTTACCAGTGAGTACCAAGGTCAGAGCCAAGCCACAAGGGTGCAGAGAGGAACGTGGACTCGAGGCCAGCAGCGCTGCCACCGAAACCCTCCGGCATACCCAGGGGTGACCCGGCCTTCTGCGGCTCTCTAAATACTTCGGTCATAAGTGCGGGGTTCAAGTAACTTAGACAGGAGCCAGCTGTTTAGACTCCCGCCTTTGGATTTCTGCAACAAGGGGAAAACTATGATTTTCATGAACAAAGCGATGACAAAACAGCAGTGGCCAAGCTGGGCCCATGGTCCCCCAGCCTTTCCCTTCTGTTTTGTCCCTGGGTCCCCATCTGCGACTGACATGATCGTGGGTGGCGCTAAGCTGAATCTGAGTAGTGGGGACCTGGCTGCGGAGAGGGAGAAGAGTGTACAGGAAAATGTCCTGTACACATTTTGTGTGGACCTGAAGTTCGAAGGGTCTTGCTTCCTGTTCAACAGACATTTTCACTGAAAGGTTTAAGGTAAAGAGATGGAATGGGGTAGGAGTGGAAGAGGATGGAAAATGAACTAGGAAGTGCTACATACATGTATGAACCCTCATAGGGAATGTAATCATGTACTAAAAATATGAACAACAACAAAAAAAGAAAATGGTGCCCTGCCCTCCCTCTACTGGAGGAAGCTGAATTGAAGGAAGGGACGATCTGTACTGGGGAGCTGCTGGAGCCCCATTTATCCTGCAGGTCTAAGAAGCCAGAGAACAAAGATACGAGAGGAAACCACCAGTACCATCTCTTGCTATTTTCTAATGGGATACAGCAGAAAATAAAAACCCTTTGGGAAAGAATTGACTCTAGAAGACTTTAAAAACAAACATGAACTCAATCTAGTTTTCCAACCATGGATAAATTTATAAAGAAAAAGTGTTGTCTATGTACAAAGAAATACTATCCAGCCTTTAAGAAGAAAGAGTCCTGCTATCTATGACAGTATGGCCCTACCTGGAGGACACTGCTAGAAGAAACAAACCAGGCACAGAAAGACAGGCAGCGCATGGCATCATGCACCTCCCTGTGACCTTGGGGAAGCCCAGATTCTCAGCCTGAAGAGTAGAATGGCGGCTACAGGGGCCCTGGGAAAACTGGTCAGAGGGTATAATGGTTCAAAGGCATTTTATGGGTTTTTTTTGTTTGTTTGTTTGTTTGTTTGTTTGTTTTTCCACAACCAGCGATTGAACTCAGGCCCTTGCGCTTGCAAGGGAAGCACTTAGTCTATTTAGCCATCTCCCCAGCCCTTTTTATGGATTCAATACACAGTATAGTGGTGAATTAACAGCACTGTATCATACAACTACAATTTGCAAAGAAAGAAAATCATAAATCTTTCTCACCACAGAGCAATGAAGACATTATTACCATGTGAGACGGCGGAAACATTGATCAGCTTGAGAATGGTAGCTACTGCATGACACGTATGCATATGGTGACACATCTGGGCCCCTTAAGTATATACAGCTTTTGTTAATTACACTTCAATGAATGCAAGAAGAACCCAAGTTTTGTAATGAAGTCTTCCCCTTTAAAACATTACAGAAAATTGCAATTATCAGTTATTTTCTGGAGTCAGGTTTCAGATGTTCACCTAAAGTCCTATGTGAGATAAATGATATCAAGCCTCAGGTGCTGTGCTCATAGTCACTCTAAAGGAGGAAAGAAGGGCTCTGCTTCCATCGCAAAGCCTGGACTCTTCCCCAGTGTTGGGAAGTGCGTGTGCCCCAATGTTCCTGTCAGGTGTTTCTAGCCACCTCCCCAGTGAAACGTCAGGAGCACACTCCTTCAGGGCAGGGTGTTCCTGGAAAAGGGATTATGTGCCACCTCTAGCTTCCTATGCCCCCACCCCACCCCATGCACTGTTTTCCAAGTTACCAAAGAAAAGCTTTGGAAGCCAAGCACTGTGAATCCCAGTGTTCTAAGAGGCTGGATTAGGACGATCAGGAATCTGAGCCAAGCCTGGGCAACCTAGGGGGACCTTGTCTCAAAGTAAGGAAAAAGGGTGTGGTTCTTGTGCTACAGCTCAATGTGAAGGCCTTTGAATCAAATCTTTACTCAATGTCACTAAGGGAAGGGAGGGAGGAAAGGGGAGAGAGAGGGAAGGAATGAGGGAAAGAGAGAGGAAAAGGGATGGGAGTAGAAGGAAGGGAAGGGAAGGGAAGGGAAGGGAAGGGAAGGGAAGGGAAGGAAACACAAAGACAAATGAGCTTTGGAGATTTAGTGTCTTTTAAAAGAGAGGAAAAAAAGCTTCGGAGATTTATCATTAGAAAACACACACACACACACACACACACACACACACACACAGAGCTGGGGGCACAGCTCAATGGAGAACACGTGCCTGGGATGCTCAAGGTCCTGGGTTTGAGCCTCAAACCTGCAGAAAAAAACTCTCTGGAAGGACCTAAGTCCTCAGTAGCATTGCAGAAGCTAAGGCTATATGGTTTTAAATAAGGAATTTCTAAAATTGCCATGTAAGTATGCAATACTTCATTTAGATTGGAGTTCTTTTTCTTTTTCAAATGTGAGGAATGGTCAACAAGCCCTGGTTTCTGTAAGTTAAAAAAAAATTCAACCAAAAGTAAACCACAGTTCAGCCCCACAAGACAGCAGGTTTTCTAATTAGTGGCTAAGCATGAAAAGCAATATTGTTGAAGAGTTCACCCCAGGACGCCCACACTGGTGGTGTATCACTTTTCCCTAAAACTAATCTGCCTTTTAAGTTTGATACGTTATCATTGTTCGTTAAAAACAGAATCAAATCTGATTTCCCAAAGAGATTTTCTAAAAAACATAGTCAGTTTTCTATGGGGCCTTTGGGATGCTTCATTTTAATATTGGTTAATGAAACTGTATTTTTAAGACTCATTGGAGAGCTTGCATAAGAATTCTTCAAAGGAGTCTTTTAGTCTCTCTTGCTCCAAGCAAGTTAGAAAAGCATATGGATATGAAATGAGTTCCCTGGCAGTAACTTTAAGACATTTAAGCCACAGGGAGTATAGAAAGGGACAGAAATCGCACTTAATGAGAAATGTGGTGGCTCATCCTTAGAGAAATGTGTCACCCCTCAATAAACCAAGCACCCTAAGCCCATGCCTTTGAGTGGTTCCCTCCCTATGGCTGGCTCTGTAGTTGGCTTTGCATCAGTGGAATGCAGAAGCAGTAGAAATAAGGCTTCCCAAGCCTGGTCGCCAGCTTGAACTTCTTTCCCTGCTTTCCTGGGAAGAGATGGCTATTATGCATGAAACCAGGCTACCCAGAAACCTTCAGGGTGGGTTGGGGAAGTGGGAGGCATAGGGGTGGAGGAGGAGGGAAGGAGGGAGAGAGAGAGGGAGGAAAACAGAGAGGGAGAGGGAGAGACAGACTGACAGGCACAGAACAAGACAGAGAGAGACAAAAGGAATGAATGAATGAATGAGTGAATGAATGAATGAATGAATGAATGAATGAATGAATGAATGAATGAACCAGCTAGCTCCCTACAATTTCAGTAGGGGCATCAGACATGTAGGAAGAAGCCATCTTAGAGATCAATGATATGAAGATATCTTGGCTATCCTGAGGACTCTTGCCATAGTCACCATCTTCCTGAAACTACAAGGGAGACCTTGGCCAGGGACCACCTAGATGAACCTGGCTATTGCCCAGGACTGTGAGAGATGATACCACAGTTGCTTTCAGTCACAAAGTTTGAGGGGAGAGGATTCACTGAAACAGGTCACTGACACAAGAAAGGAAGTGGACAGGAGCGGCTGGCTGAGGGAATGGAGACGGGTACCCTGACCACGCTAGGAAGTGAAAAATCCACAGAGATCAACAAGGATCTTTCCTTGTTGCTGAGATCCAACACCCACCATTTAAGGAGAGGAGGTTTATTTGGGCTAGTAGTTTTGGAGGGCTTTAGTCTTGGAGTTAGCCAGCTCCAAGACTAAAACACCACAGTGGAAGGGCTTGCAAGGTAGATGACCACAGCTCCCAACACTGCAGCAGAGAGAAGGGCGGGGCCCGGAGAGATCAATGCTTCCAGTCCACAGTGCTGCCAACCACACCGCACCTTCTAACAGTGCATGTATTTATTTATTTATTTTTAATTTTATTTTATTGAGAGACAAATATCCCTGGGACAGTTTCAAAACTGATTAATAGGACATTTTCAATAATTAATACATTTTACATTGTTATCTTTTTAGTGGTTATCCATAGTACAAGAAGCAGACAGGATATCCTGTCAAAACACTATTAGTGCAAATCTTCTCATAGAGTTATGTGAAGGTAGCTGCATATTTATCCTAACTATTCTGTATAAACAAATAGAGAATGGTCCTTCCTTTGTATCCCTTTTGTTGTTTAGTCCTGTCAGAAATGGGTATTCTGCTGGCATTCAATTATTATAGGTCCTTGAATTCAGCAAAACACTCCAATACAGTCCAGCAGTCCACAATAGTAGTGCATTATCCACAGAAGTTGTTGACTAGACCCAACAATTTTATATATGGCTTTACTTTATATACCTCATTTTTTATACTTTTCTGCTGGATGGCTAAGACCAAGATAAAGCAAGACCTATATAACAAGAAATGTAACTTTTGTATCTGATAAGGTCAGTCAAGTCTCCTCAGGGTTTATCCTGAAACCCTGTTCCTCACTTTGTAGATCCTTTGTCAGTGTCAGCCATGTGGATGAATCATGGCATTGCTTGACCAATTTGCTCTCTGTGGAAGCCTGCGAGAAAGTTTTCTCTTCTTGTGACTCTCCCAAGCACACTATAGAACATTGATCACATTCCTCTGTGGCTCCATAATCTCCTTGATCAGAAAATTTGGGGCACAACTGAGTTCCATGATGTTACAGTACAGGTTCTCCTATGTCTTCAGTCTTCATTGACCTTGAAAGTTTAGGACCAAAATGTTGGCTGACCTTGCAGCCCTTCCTTTTCTCCAATTTTTGATCTGAAAACTTAATTTGTTAAACATCCAGAAGAGAAGCTGATTATTACCCTGCAATATATGCAGTTCAGATTACCCTATCTGTCTAAATATCAAACATCTTAGACATAACGTGGAACAGGTATTTTCTATCAAGTATTGATGTATTGAACTTTAAGTCTTTACAGAATATGAGCGAAAAAATAAAAAAGAGGAGTAGACACATATTTTTACACAGAAATTTAGAAATCTAACCATATACAGCTTTGTAGCAGGACTGTCCTGTGACCTCTTTTTCCCTTGTGTCTTTTTTTTCATTTATTACCCATAAAAAACCTTTTACTTCTGAGACAGTATGGTAATAATTGGTATGTCATGAGAAGAAGTACGTATTTAGCAGACCAGAATGATAGGCATTCCAAGCGTGACCCTTCTATTACATATTGCTATCTTCAGTGCAGTTGCTTGGTTCACAGATATCAGCATATATAGATAGTAAGGTTGACTATCTTATCAATTAACTGCTACTTTCAAAAACCTGCTGATGTTTCTCAGGATCATTGCTTTGCCCATCTTATGCATACAAATGTATGGCTTTGTCCCTGTCCTGTTTCCTAGCTTTTCTCCTAAGTGTAATAACCAGACCCACATGTACAAACATTGTATAGTCTCCCTAGTTTAAGAAATCAGAAGAAGAAATACAAATAGAAATGTGTAATGCAAATAAAAGTAAAGCAAGAACTTGAGGACTGGACAACATGGAGAAAGCAAGGAGAAAAGCTAATAGTGCATTTAGACATGGATCCACCAGTGCGTCAATCTACTGATGAGTATAGAGGCCCCTGCCAAAAGCTCAGCTTCTGAGCACATGAATGCATTCCAGAACATTCTTTATCTGAACCTTAGCACCTAAAGTAACTTTTTTCACTTAGAAGAATGCCTTTTGGGGAAAAAAAGAAGCAGAAGGAGGAAGAGGAGGAGGAGGAGGAGGCGGCGGTAGCAATGAAATGGCATTATAATCCTTGGTGTTCCACTAATGAATATAGTGCTCTGTCCTCTGAGGCAATAATTCTTAAGATTTTTTTTTTTTATTTCAAGGACAAGTTAAAATATGCTTTAAGTGGTAATGACCTTACTGAGATCATCTGCCTTCTGATTGCCCTTTGTAAGGACAACAACAACAAAACAATAAGTTGCATTCTTTTCACAATTATTTCACTTCTAAAAATCCTTTTAATACCAAATAAAAGAGAGTTGGCATCATTAAAGGCACATTAACAATGTTTAGTCTGAATAAAGTTGACTCCACAATTCATTTTATTCTACTTTTAATCTCAGGCTCCACCTGTTGCAATTTTAGACCAATCCTAGATTTTGATCAAAATGTAGGATCTCAGTTGCTCTAACACATTATTGGTTTAAGATTAAAAGGGTAAACTATGTGATGTTGTCCATACAAAAGGATATATGTGGCATGCAGAGGGAATGAGGCATACTAATGAAGCATCGGGAGCCCAGGCTGGATTTAAACACCAGAATATGCCCAGCACAGCACATCGTCCCAGCCCAGCCCTTATCATGAAGAGGGTGTTTTTCATTCCTTGTCCTGTAAAAGCCAATAGTCCCCTGACACGCATGTGAATCACTACATTATCAGTGTTCAGTCCCTGTTTTTTCCTTATAGTTTTCCCTTTCTGAGGCATGAAGAAAACCTCCCAAGTGCATATGGAAGAAGGCCTGGGCACAGGAAGAACAAAAAGAGGCTCCTGAGGATGGTCAGCAGCTGGGGTCCCACAGGTGGGCACAGCTGCTCCTCAGAGCATGGGGGAGAGCTTCTACCTCCAACAGATGTGTCGGAAGGGAGGGATTTCCTGATACGTGTTGATAAGATGTGGAAAAACTGGAATTCTTGCACCTGGTGGTGGCAGGGGAAGGCAGTGCAACCACTGTGCAAAGCAGTTGGGCAGCTCCACGGAACACCAGGCGTGGATGCGCTCTGTGATCCCGCAGTGACTTTCTGGACATATTTGCAAGAGAACTGAAGCCTGGGCCTTGCATAGACATGGCACACCCAAGGTGACAGTACAGTTGAACTACTTAAAATAAACATTTTTCTTACACGATCATATCTAGTGGCATTAAAAACAATTCTTCACTACTGGAACCTCTTTCTTTTTAAGTGTGCATCATCACTATCCCTTAATCCCCAGTTTATGATTTAATTTCTTCAAATATCTCAGTAAATGACCTTTTTACATTTAGGTTACTCGAATCGGGATCCAGTGGAGTTCCTCCGCTATGTTTGGATTTTGGTGATTCTATCTTTTAAGTCTCTTCTAACTTAGTAAAGTAGGAAAAGAGAGAACCCCATTAACCTGAAAGGAGGTCCATAAAAATCACAGCTAAGGACATTCTTCAGGGTGACCTATCCCAACCCCCGCCTGTGACATCAGAAGGTGTCACCTCCTGCTCCAGTTGGGCACTGGAGGCCATGTGGTTCTCACAGCAATGACAGGAAAGAGAGAGACAGGACTCGGGGCTGGACCCAGCGAGGAAGCTTAGCAGCTGGCTGCTCCCAGGCCCCCAACGCGCCAGCTGTTGCCCCTGTTCTCAGCCCTTCTCATGCTCCAGAACTGGTGATGCTGTCGCTCGTGCAGCAGTGTGGCTGAGCCTCGTCGCTGCTCTTGGTGCCCACGAACAGCATGTTCTCTTGTCCCTCTCAAGAAGTGCCATCAAGCTGGGTGTGGTGGCACAACGCTTGCAATCCCAGCACTCTGGGAGGTTGAGCAGAAGGACCACAAGGTTGAGTCAGCCTTGGCAATTCAGGGGCTTGGTGAGACCCTCTCTCAAAATAAAAATCAATTCCTAGTTCAAAAAAAAAAAAAAAAAAAGGAAAAATTGACTTTTACCTCTCTAAAAACTAGTGCTTGAGCCTGGCACGAGAATGGTCTACCCCTGAGCTGCGGCCTCACCCAAATTTCCTGAAAGTTTAGGTAACTCTTCTTAGAATCACCCAATTCTAGTAGGTTTCCTTGGGGCCGAATTTTAATGGCCTATACACTTTTCTTTAAACCCACAGACATATACATTCAAGCTATCTATGTCTTTTTTAAATCAGAAGTTACCCTTCTTCAAGGTTGGTGATTTAGGATTAATTTCTCAAATATGTTACTGTAAAATTTTTCATAGTATTGAATAATCTATGCTTCTTTCTCCTTTTTTACACAAATATTGTCTATTTGTAGTTCTTTTTTCTTGATTGGTCTTATTGGAGGTAAGTTATTTTTCTTCAATGACTATTTTTTAATTTTATTGTAATAAAGGTATTTTGATATAGGCATTTCCTGAATAGCATCCCACTGGGTCTTAATTACCTGAAGTTGCTTATAGGAAAATGATACTACCTATTTCAACTGCCAATATTGCCAATGTACTTAAAACAGTACATGAGAGTAAAAGACTAGAAAAATCTATTTTAAACATGTATTTTATGAGTCAGCACATACATTACTATTTTTCCTCACTTACTGGACCTACTTTCGGTCTAGATTAGCTAAGGCGATTACATAAGTTCCCAGTTATTCTTACACTTTCCCAAGCTTCATGTTCCGACAATGCTTAGACATCAAACTTGAAATGGACATTTTTTAAACGTCCATTCCATGAACTAATGTAAGCAATTTTTTCATGCTATGGAACAAGTTTATTTAATGTTAGGCCACAAAGACAGTTTGGGCTAGTCATTGAAGAGCTATGACAACACCCTTTTGGCTTTCATACTCCACAAGTATATGGGATCTTTGTTTCAGTTTAGATCTAACATGCTTCCCCAAAGCCCAACGTTCAGAGGTAGGGCTTTGGGAAGTGATTTGACACACACTCAGGTGCGCTGATGAGCCCAGCGCTGACTGCACTGCTCAGAGCTGGACGTGGTCAAAAGAAGCAGGTGAGGCCAGTGAGATAGCTCAGCGGACTAAGAACCTGCTTCAGCAAACACAAGAACCAGGGTTCAGGACTCGGTCCCACATGCCATGCTGGCCCCTCCCGCGGGGACGCACTGAGCCAGCCACCAACTCTGGGCGTGTTGGCACACACGCCTGTAATCCCAGTGCTGGGGAGGCTAAAAACTGGAGGATTACTACGAGTCCAAGCTGTATAGAGAGACCCTGTACCAAATTCATAAAATGAAAAAAACAAAAAAAGGAAACAGAAGACCCGGAAGTGTGTATTCGTGGCCCCAGATCCCCCTGTCCTCTGCTCCTTCTAGGCCACAATGCAAGCGGGTTTCCCCTCCAGGCCCTTCTACTGTGCAGTTTCTGTCTTCAAGACAGTCATGCATGGACTGAGACCTTGACACTGAGCTAAACAAGGCTCTCCTTCCGTCCAGCCATCGGTGTTGGGTATTTGGCCCCAGTGGATGGGAAAGCTGACCAGTGCGACTCTGAATGGAACACAAGCTCAAAGTAAGCCTCCAGCTCACTTGTCTTTCAACCACAGAGAGATGAAAGACTTCAACTTCTAGAGTTCACTAAATATTTAAAAATCTTAATATTCTGTATGTGAATCACAGATTCTTAGCTGCTAGATGCCAAGTGATTTCTTAAGCTTTACACTTTATGTTAAGTAATGATAGACCAAAAGTAGTTGCAAAAATAAAAGAGAAATCCCTTGTACCTTCCAGCCAACTACCTCCCCATGGTGGTGACAGCTTACAAAACTGAGGTACAGCATCAAGGCCAAGACAACAACATGGGTGTGTCAGATTGAGCGGACCTCATCCACTCTGCCTTCAACGGTTCTTGCATGTCCTTGTTTTGTAATTTTCTAAGACTATTATACTGAATCACACACAATCATATAATTGACACCCAAATCCAGATCCAGAACTCTCCTATTAGCTCTCTTCTTATTTCAAGTAGATTTTAAAATGAGACCCAGCCCAGATATTATAAACAGGCCTATGACCAATATTAAACACCTACATAGCACTGTTAGTAAGTCTAGTAGTAAGGGTAAGCCAAGCAATTTGTTATTTTTTAAAAAATTGTAGAACCATCTTTATAGAGAGCTATAAGAGTTACTTTAGTGAGAAAGTGCTCATTAGGTACAACTGTCCGCGTCGTACTGCAGAAGTAAATAAACCCCAGCTACCATTAGGGAGCGCACTGAGGATTTTCTCCATCAGTGTATCAGGAGGAAGCCTCAGTAATCACAGCCTTCCCACGGTGCCACATGCACCAGGTGAGCATCTTCCTGCCCACCTACAAGGACTTCCATACAGAAACAGCCACACTGAAAAATAAGCAAAAGTTAAAACCGAAAACAGGCAGACACCCTCAATATATATGGCATGCATTTTTCCCCATAGTTGAGAAAAAGTTCAATACCTTCAGTAAAAACACAGCTGGGATGGCCTAAAGGGAAAAGTGGAGCCCCCCCCCCAACCTCCCATGGACAGGAAGTCCCCACTGTGACGAGAGGGGAAGTCAGACCTGTGACTATGTCGGAGTGCTCATGCCTTCCACATGATCCTTCTGCCCTGGGTGCTTCCGTATCAGCTCATCTCTGGCCCTCTCTGGCCTCCCTACAAAATGCCTCGTGGGTGCTTATTATTTATCCCATTTGGCTTATGCTGCAGTTCGTGTGTGTGCAGATGCTTGTCTCCTGTCAGTTCTGAAAAGTTCCATCAGCTCAGTAATTGTGGTCTCTTCATCACTGTCTTTTGCGTCTCGAAAATGACACCTCCCTCTAGATTGTTAATGTTCATGCCTATTTTGTATCATTTATCTCTTCATCTCTGGACTGGGCCAGTTCTTTAGGTCTGTTTACAAATTCAACAGTTCTCTCTTCGACTGTGTTTAATGTGGGTTTTAGTTGTATCCTTTTTAAAAATGTTAAAAAGAATAAAAATAATAATAAATTAGCAACAATACAGAACTTCACTAAACAGGATGATAGGAATGGTTGTTACATTGCAGATTGTTGCCTTCAAGTTAGCTGTTTAGATTACCAGATATAAGTGTGCAAAGTTGTCATTTGAATGCTTCTTAAAAATTTTCTGTATACTTGTAACTCTGTTGTCATTGTTTGGTATGCTCAGTAATTTTCAATTGCCAATAGTCTTATTTAGCATGCTCTTTATTCTTTCTATATTTCTAAGTTATTGTCTAGGGTTCCATCTAATTTGGTGGCTATTTTCCAACATGTAAAATCCTTAGAGAACTGAATATACACTGCTCCCCCGTGACTCACAAGATGTTCTGGTGTTATATTTCCTTGTATGCATTAAAATTCACAATGAAGATTTAAATTGATGTTGCTTCTGTTAAAAAAAAAAAATTGTTCCTGCTTTTGTGAGTAACACTATCAACCTGGAACCTCCGTAGGTCCCTTGGAGGGTCCCAGCTCAATGTGTGACCTGCAGGAGCAGCTTCTGGCCTTGACTCAGTCTCCAAGCTGGTCTCAGGAGTGCTGCTCTTTGCATGGACAGAAACCCAGCTTTTATGTTTATTTGCTCACAGGAACCCACTCCTGAGAGTCCTCACAGATGTCCCCGAGTCCCTGATCCTCATGCCGTAGGCATATTTGCTTTTATTTATCCTGGATCTAGCTGTATTTTAACAGGAATCCCCAAGGATTATCCACTGTGCAAGACTTTCAGAATTTGAAGCCTTTATTTTATCTCTTATGTTTGGAAAACAACATTTGGGACACATTCCTCTCAGCTCCTGAAGACATTTAAAGACCAGCCTAATGTCTGAAGGGTATACAGAGCAGTCTCGTGCACACATTACTATGTCATATTTTTCTCAGAATAGTCCCAGAAGGTAGGTAGAATACATATTATTAGCACCATCAAATTAATAAGAATCTGACGCCAAAGGCAATTATGTGGCTCTTTTTATGCCTCTACTTTTGTGATTTCAACTACTGTCTTTATGCTGACACTGCCTGCAGTTTCGTCCATCTCAACCCCCGTGCTTTTCCACAAGGATATGCTTATTTTCCAGCTGGGTACACTTGTTCTTCCAGATGCCCCTGTGCGCTTGAAGACAACGTGAAACTCACAAAATGAAACCTGCCGCTCTGCACTGATCTGTCCCAGTAACTCTCCCGCTGTCCACCTGGTCACTACAATTTTCCAATTCCTCACCCACTCCTGTCAATTTTGCCTTCTAAAACTGTACTGTGCAACTCCACAGTTCCAGCCTCAGGAAAGCACTTACATTTAAACTGACCAAAATTCAGTTTTCCCTGTGAAGTATGTACCTAACAATTTTCTTTCACCTTTAGAAGTTCTAAAAATTAAATACAGTAAATAGTGCTATTACAAGAAATTGATGTGAAAAAGTTGACTTTTTATTGTATAATTACGTTTTCCTTTTTTTTTTTAATGCATTTAGTACGGGGTTTACAGAGTCTCACTGCACAGATTGGACTCGTGGTGATCCTCCTGTGTTCAGCCTCCCAAGCGCTGGGATTACAGGCACACGCCACCACGCCCAGTCAGTCTCTGTCTCAGTGCGTGGGCATGGAACCCTGGTCCCTGCACCTGCCTAAGCAGGTGCTTTCATCCACTGAGCTATCTGGCTGGCCTTGTGTTTCTTTCTTAGCATTAATTTTTTTTTTTTTTTTTTTTTTTTTTTTTTTTTTTTTTTTTTTTTTTTTTTTTTTTTTTTTTTTTTTTTTTTTTTTTTTTTTTTTTTTTTTTGAGGAACCAGGGATTGAACTCAGGCCCTTGCGCTTGCCAGGGAAGCACTTATTCCACTGAGCCATCTCCCCAGCCCCAGCCATCTCCCCAGCCCCCCCTTTTTTTGTAGCACATCCAGTGAAGCACATTAGATCCCAAATGCACCCCAAAGACCCCCTGTGGGGCAGCCTTCCCAGCTGATGGGTCTTGGGGAGGTCACTGGAATCAGTGTCCTCAGCGTCAGTCCCTGATGAGATCTGAATGCGACTGCATAGGTCGCTGGTGATGGGCACCGGGACGGTTGGTGAAGGGAGGGGATCCTGGGCCTGTGATCCTGGTCCCAGACACCTCCTCTTTTATCCCCACCTCCTTCCCTGCCTCCTGACTTCCCCACAAGAGCAGCTGTGCTCTGCCACCCCCCCCTTGACATTCTCCCTCACCACAGACCTAAAACCAACGGAGCTGGCTGAGGACAAAAGGGAGAGCTAAACTACATCTTTCCTCCTTTAAGATGCTTTTCTCAGGTATTTTGTCACAGCAACAGTAAGTTTGCATGGAGCAGCTTATGGCCTCTCTAAACACTGGGCAGAAAAGAGAGTTCCCAAAATGGGTAGGGACTTGTTGGTCTCTCCATGCACCCTGGGTAGGAACTGCATTGAGAATGAACAAAGATAGACAAGAGACAAGAGCAGGGTGGAGGCCTCTTGAGCATTGGGAAGGGCGCTGAACGGTAACAGCAGAACATTGATGCATACTTTCACAAAGTTAGTACCATGAGACACAAGGTTGCCTAGCGACTTATGGCAGAAATTTCCTAGACAGAGCATTTTTCTCAAATCCGAGGCAGCTTGACTACTTCAGGCGCTGTGGCCTTGTCCTGCTCCCACTCACTCACCAATTTTCACTCCCAGCACCATGGTCCCCTCCTGCTTCCCCTATCGTTCATCCGCGTAGTATATGAGTTCCAGTTACCGAGCCCGAGCTGGTGCGCTACTGCTAACTGAAGTTCAGTCTGCACAAGGGTTCACACTTGCTGTGCATCCAGTGGGGCGGGACACAGGCGTGGCACACAGCCACAGTGCAGCACCATCCTGCAGGGTGCGCTGCCACAGTGACAGTGCCCTATGGCCTCACTGGGCCGGTGGACACTGCTTGGAAAGCACGCTGGAGCGTTCCACCTCCGCAGAGCCCCGGCGGGCCCTGCTGGGCAGAGCCTCAGGCCCGGCCATGCTCCTCCACTCCCTCCGCCCAGCGGCAGTGGCTTCGGGCCCCCTCCCCTGCCTGCCTTCATCCCGCACACCCTGTGCTGCAACTTGACATGTGGTTGTGTAGGAGCCTCCAGTCTATTCCCCTGATGACCCTCAGCCTCAAGCTCTGCTCTTTTTATTTTTAAAGAATACAAAATAGAAAAAAAAAAAAAAAGAAGAATTACAAACAATACAAAATCTCATTAAACAAAGTAAGAATTCAACAATGGTTGCTGTTGCACAATGTTATCTTCAAATTAGTTGCTTAAGTTACCAGACATAAATGCTAAACTGGTTAAAAAAACAAAAACAACCAAAAAAGTTACAAGAAATTAAAAAGAAAAATTAAAAAATTGTAAGCATCAACTGTTTCTTTCACAAGACAAACAGAGATGGACGGTACAATTATCCAAATTATCCTGCATATGCAAACATATGTTTTTTCCTTCTTTCTTTCACTGGTCATTCACGAAATGCAAATGCAAACAATGCTGAGATACCATCCTGTGTCAGAAAGAATGGCTGTTATCAAGAAGTCAACCAATAACAAATGCTGGAGAGGCTGTGGGGGAAAAGGAGCCCTTCTCCACTGCTGGTGGGAGTGCAGCCTGGCACACCATTATGGAAGTCAGTGTGGAGAGTCCTCAAAAAGCTGACATCTTGCATGCTGGCCCCGCCCCCAGGGCACACTGAGATGGCAATTGAGGCTGGGCATGGTGGCACACACCTGTAATCCCAGCTCTTGGGAGGCTGTAAACAGGCGGATCACTCCTGAGTTGGATCTAGCAGTGAGACCTGAACACCCTGTAGACCCTTCACTAAAATACAAAAGAAGAAAGAAGGAAAGCTAGGGTCGGAGGCCCCATTCAAGCCAGCTCTCCCCATCCTAAGCATTTTCCAAAAGAACTGAAATCATCACACCACAGTGATATATGTGCACCCGGGTTTATAGCAGCGCAATTTGTCATAGCTAAATCTTGGAAAGAGCCCAAATGCCCGTCAACTGAGGAATGGATAAAAAAGATGTAGTAGTTTTATGCAATGGAGTATTACTCAGCTATAAAAAAGATAAATTTGAGGCTTTTTCAGATAAATGCATGCAACTAAAGCCTATATTGGTAAGTGAAATAAGTCAGACCCATATGTGCAACGTTGTATTGTCTTGCAAGTGGGAGAACCTGAAAAAGTAAAAAAAAAAATCTGAAGGGTACAAAGTCTGAAAGGAAAAGAACTATTCAATGGGAAGCCAAGCTCTACTCCTACAGGATAACAAGCTGCTTCTGCTAACCATTTTCCCTGAGACCTCACACCTCTGCCTTCCTGAAGCAATCTTCATGACCTTCAGTCATCATTGTTTCTTTGGTGGTGGGAGGGCTGGAACTCAAGGCCCGCACATGCCGAACGTATGCTCCATCTCGGAGCTGCCCTCCCCATCTCTCTGTGTCCTTTAAGTGGCCTCCCCACCCTCCAGCAAGATGAAGACTTCACGCCCTGGATTTTGAAAATGCCTAGGTGTCCACACATCATTTTAAATAAAAATAAATTATTAAAGCCATAAAACAAGGATAGGTATATCAAAGTTTTTGTTTCCTCCATCATTAAAAATGGTTTTTGAAAAACTTGAAACTGAAGCTTTTCAAAAAACATGATTATACTGTTTCATTTTTCCAACAACTCATACCATGCACCTGTAGTAACCAACCAGTGATCGTCTAAAGTCTTCTCGGGCTGCTCTAACAGGACACCCATAACCAGAGTGGCTTAGGAAGGACAGAACTTTATTCCTTACCTCTGTAGAGGCTGGAGGTCCAGGGCCAAGGCGCTGGCAGACTCAGGCTCTGCTGAGAGCTGCTTCCTGGTTTGCACTGGAGCTTTTAGTAGGCACAAGGCCACGCCCTGGAGCCGATCTTTTTTCCTTTTTTTGGTGCAAGGGGACTAAAGCCAGGGCTGCACCACACTAAACACATGCTCTACCACCAAAATGAACCCTCAGCCCCACAGGGTCTGTTTTCTAAGGACACTAACCCTACTGATGCGGGCTGTATCCTGATGACCTCATCGCCCCGCATAGCCCAATCTCCTGATACGAGTGCATTCTCAACACCCCCGCTTGCATTCAGTCTACATTAATGTATCTCTTCCTTCCTGACTGAACCCCAGAAAGCTTTCTGCTAATTTAGATCTTGAGCACCCCCAAAGCCTGTGTGTTAAAGGTATGTCCCAGGATGGCATTGTTGGGAGGTGGACTGAAGAAGGGTCCACGGGACATTTCCTCCTCCTCTCCTCTACTTCCCGGCCATGAGGTGAGCAATGGTGCTCAGCCAGATGGCCCCACCATGGCATCTCTCATCCCCATGGACCCAGAAGCAAGGGTATAGACTGAAGCTTTTAAAACTGTGAGCAAAAAGACTTCCTTCTTTGATGACCTCAGGTGCAGGTTACAGTGATGGAGAGACAGTGGAAACACAGCTTCTGCCACTCCCTTCTTCCACCCGGCCCACCCCAGTTATGGTTCCTATAGTGTCCCATGGAAATATTCAGCTTCCTGTCCTTATTTACACTGTAAAAAGATCACCTGCTGTGTTGTAGGCTCAGGGGGAGGCCCTGCATCAGGCTCCCCTTCACTCCTCAGAGTCCAGGCCTGATGCCCAACGATGTGTGTTGGGGGAGGCAGCGCTGGGTGCTCTGGCTGGGGCGCTGCAGCACCCACGCAAGGCAGGAGCAAGCGCAGAGCTCAGGTTGGCTCCAGCCGCAGCTATCTTTCTCTAACTCCCACCGGCAGTTCTCCAGAGCACAAAGCTGAGCTGGACAACTCAGCACGTCTGTCCAAGTCTGTTTTTTTTTTTTAAATGGCAGCCCTGTTGGCCCAAAATACTATTCCACATATTGCTTTGCATTCTACTTCAGAATGTAAACTCTAACAATGTTAACTTCAAATAGCAGTGGAAGAAAATCAACCCAGTAAAATTGCTTTCATTATATTACATTCAAGCTGTGTCACAAATTAAAGAAGGTGGACTAGATTTCTAAGTCACATCCTCAATTCTGAGAAAGATTCCTGAGCCACTCATTTCTCTCCCATCCACATGACAAAATTAATCACTCTAAAGTGATTAAAATTCAATAACATTCAGCACATTCACAATGGAAAACCACTATGCTTAGCTGCTTCCTCCTTCGTCCCAAATGAAAATTCTTTGAGGCCGTCGCTCTCCATCTCCCCTTCCCACAGGCTCTGGTGACCTCCTATCTATGTTCTGTCTCACCAAATTACTTGTTCTGGATATTTCATCTGAGGGGGACCATTCACTAGGTGATCTGCAGAGCTAGCTTCCTTTGATTTAGCACTGTGCTCGACAGACAACTGGTGTTCATGGTACACCCAGCTGAACTGAGTCAGTGTGGTGCTGGGCGTGGAGGCCCAGCTGAGGGCAGTTGCCAGCAGCATAAAGAGGAGAACTGGAGGGGAAGAGCTGGTGCTGTTTGTTCTCCTGGAGGAACCTGTCGTGCTGGTTTGAACTCAGCTGTTATCATCATCGGAGGAACTCAGGGCCTTACTGCGGTTCACTTCAGAGGAGCTCTGGTTCTCAACTTAAGCGTTTCTTCCTGGCTCTGGAGGGGAAGATAGTGTGCTGTTGATTCTCCTGGAGAAGTTTGTCACCCTGGATTTCTTGACAGGAGCTCAGCTATTCACATTGTTGGTGCAGCTCAGGACCTTGCTGTCGCTGAGGATGGCCATCGTACTTTTCAGGGGAGCTCTGGTCCTTGCTTTGAGCGTCACTTCCAGGATCCAGTGCCCATCCCTCAGCCTGGTAACACAGACCCTTCATCCTGCTGGCACAGGCTTCCTAGCTCCCACCACTGACCTTTGGGCCTTCCCAGTGCAGATCTATGAAACAGATGTGCATGAGACATTGTCATGGGCTCTGGGCCTCCAGCTGGACTCACGCAGGACACTGCCATGGATCCAGGCCCTCAGCTGGGTTCTTTGGATCTCTAGTGAATGGACAATCTCCTGTACTCTTTTGCATTTGACTTACTGGATGACTATTATAAAATACACCTATAAATTATGTGTCCTGTATTGAATGGTTTCCCTTGCAAACTCTGAGTACACCAAGAATCACGTTTTCAAAGTCCGCTTATGTTGTAAGCACACATCCCCACTTCATTCTTTTATGGTGTGGTTCTATCACACTTTCTTTACACAATCACCCACCAAAGGACACTGGGCTCTACCTTTTGTGACTGGGAACAGTGCTACAAAAAACACACATGTACGTGCAGTCCAGTATTCATTTTCAATCCTCTGGGACCTTTCATGGTCTTTTGCTGTCCATCTTCTCCTCTCCTTCTCAGCTACTGACTCCCAAGAGGTAATACCGGAGGGGATGGCGACTGTGCATCAGAATTTATCCAAAGTCTTCCCCAAACACAAGAGCGATGTGCTCACTACCCTCTCCCCAGGACGAACCGCGCAGGGCACCTGAGCAGAACGGGGCTGGGAACCAAGAGCACTACGTGAAGGCACTGAGCACAGCGCTGACACACAGAGGACTCAAAGTGAGCATTTATCTGGCCCCAGGCAGAAATGAGGTTAACTCAGGGGAATCTCAGAAAAGATTAAGAGGAGAACTCTGCACTCAGACTGAAAACTGGAAAACGAAAAGGATACCCCAGATCGTATTGTGGGAAGGGTGACAAGGGAGACTGAAGACTTGCCAGAAGAAATCCTGGCAAAGTTGAAAAACAAGGAGTCCTCATAAAATGCCTATTGTCTGCTTTTCTGAAAGTTAAGAGCCTGGTATGCGAGAAGGAATATGGGTCTGAGAGCTGAAGGTGGAAGTCAAGAGGCCTTTCTACCTCTTTTTAGACAGCCAAAACACAGCGACTTAAATATTTTCATCCTCTTGTTGTTTCCATAGAGCATCCCCCAAATCTGAAAATCAAAGAATATCATTTGTCACATATTAGAATGCAGCTTCAAAATTCCATTTATCATGGAGTTGCCTGTGTCCACCTTGGGGGGAACCACCCTCTCCACATCTGAGTGGTGACATCCACCCATGAGATTGGAAAAGCATCAAGATCCTATGTATCAAAAAGCTCCATAGATACCCATCGGTGCCTCCACTAGGCAATCTATTCGTTATTAAGGGGCTGCTTTATCAGGCTTCTAGCACCGAAGGTTTTTGTAAATATACCTTTGCCTGGCCAGTAAGTCCCAGCACTTCTCCAAAAGTTTCCAAGAAAAAAAGAAGAAGGCTGAAAAAATAGAGAAGATGAAAAAAATTAGCCCTTGAATAAGTGAGAGTTGGAGTATGTTGGACACCAGGTTCTCTCATTGGGTGGCAGCTTGAATAAACACTAAATCGTGCCTTTCTCCACAGTAGGCTTTTGACCATGACAATAGAGCTATTTGGTTTAATAAAACATTCAAGTTTCAAAACAAAACAACAAAAGAAGCTGCTGATGGCCAATTCCTTCCTTCAGTTCCCAGGGTAACCGGGGTTCATATTCCTATCAAATTACACCGCATCAGATCTCCCATTAGTATTCGTGGCACAGCACCGCACACCAAACACAGGAAGTGTGGGGAGCCCTTTCCCATGAGTCTTCCCGGCTCCTCCTCCATGTGACTGGCACAGGTGGCCTGAGCTCCAGGGGGCAGGCCACACACATCCCTAACCATGGACATCCGCATGCACGGCCTTGCTGTCTCACTTCCGTGGCGCTCGCACAAGTGGGCAGTGAACAAGGAGTCGCAGGCCACGAAGGCCAGGGCTCCCCTCCAGGGCGTGCCGCACAAGGGAAGGGAATGCCGCTGCTCCTCCTTGGGCCACATGCCCCAACACTTTCTGGCACACAGCGGGTGGCCAGCAGGTGAGGGCATAGAGGAGCCTCCTGAGCCTCCTGAGTCCTGGGACCGACCCTGGACGCCTTCCTAGTCAGATAAGACTATGGCTCTAATCCAAGACGTGCCCTGGGATGCTAAGCCCATGGAAAAGCACCACGTCAGGGCGCAAGTGTCGCCCTAGCACAGCTGAATGTCCAGAACACATGCAGAGCAGGCCCATTCCTTTCCTTTAAAAGGCAAAACTTGGATCCTTGCATCCTTGCAAAAACACAACCAAATGTTTCTCCCAGTCCTGTTCTCAGGGAAAGTCTTGCCTTTTCTGGGGTAACAAGGCTTCTCAGTCTCTTTTGAGTAACCATGCAGTTGGCCCTGTATGATGCTAAGTGCATCTCAATGTTAGTTACCAAAAGCCAGCACATCAGACAAACTCACCCAGAGGAAGCCTTGGCGTTATGCCCTGAAACAAAGGTGAAAACACCCACAAGAGACACAAGAAGCGTGGGGAAAGCCATGCCTTATTTCCTTTATCTTTTTGTTCTATCAGAACAAAACCTCACTTAACTTCCAGGTTAACCAAATGATCTTTACCTGAACAATGCTACTTTTTAGGTAGTTTTATCCATAAGGCCCCCAGATGAGGCCAGCCTACCAAAGGTACATTTGGGCGCTTTTACATATAGGTGGCGACAAAGATGGGCAACAAGGCCAGAAGGACAGAAAAAAGCTGGGAAACTTTCAAGTGTGACAGATTGTGGTATGCACTTATTTATGCTCCTCGTTTGGTTTTGATTTACTAATTAGCAATCAGGGCAATGCAGAAACCATATTTGGGTTAAGTTGGAGGCGTCTATTCCCTAGCACTTGGCCTCCACTTCCCAGGGCCTGGGTGAAATGAGAGGCCGGGATTTGCTGCTTCACAGTAATTTCCATGTCTAACAGGGCCCTGTCCTGTCACTGCTGGATGGAGCTTGGAAAAATCCAGCTAGAGATGAAAATTCTTGTCCAAGCACAAGGGGAGGGAAGAGAGGTGGGGAGACAAAAGGAGCAATACGCAGCCGGCCCAAGCTTTCCCAGTCGCATGCGCTCTCCCCCTCTGTTAATTCAAAACATTATACTTTCTTATTGGTACAGCACCAGACAGCACATTCTTCGCTCTGGTGATTCACTTCATTTTCCTGGGAACACAGCAGAGAGAGGATCCCCGTGTGAAGTGGCTGATTTGCCTCCGGATGGAGGCCAAGCTAAACTGCTCGCCTAACATTCTGTTTTCGCGGCAGCACAGCAGGTCCGTGCAGCAGGGGGAAGGTGTCCATGGGGTGCGGGCTCCCCGCCTTCCCTGCCAAGTCACAAGATCTCACATCACTGACTGATGAGATCAGCAAGCAGGGGTCTCTGCAGGTTTGGAAGGGAGGGAAGTGAGCTAGCAGTGGGATGGGTGGGGAAGGATCGAGGTCGTCCACCGTCTGGTATCAGGCTGTGATTTACTGGGCCAGCATGCCAGCCTCCAGAGAGCTCCAAAATGAAAAACTGTCACAGTCCATTAAGGCAAGA
The DNA here is from genome assembly GCA_004027165.1 of Ctenomys sociabilis. Lineage (NCBI taxonomy): Eukaryota > Metazoa > Chordata > Mammalia > Rodentia > Ctenomyidae > Ctenomys > Ctenomys sociabilis. The sequence continues at coordinate 4,797 of PVKA01026307.1, read as the reverse complement.
CGAATACAGGTACGAGAGAACAGAAAGCTGGTCGATAGAGGATGGTGAGGACCACCAGGGTAGGTCAGGAGTGTCGTGTTTTTAAGAAAGCTGTCAGCACCATGCAGCTGTGGAGAGAAAAGCATCAGGTATCAGGCTGGACTCTGCTGACTGGGCAACTGCGCAACATTACTGCATTTATTCCTCATACAGGTCATCAGGCGCCTGCACACCTACGCAACTGTGTGCCATCGCGGATTTGGCCGCAGCAGGTGCCTGGCGCTGACAATTCTCTTCCTGGCTAGTGTTGCCTACAGCTAGTCAAAGCGGGCCTGCGAACAAGACATAATCAGTTATTCAAACTATCTTTGATGATCAGTGCTGGCCCCACGAAAACTTCTACCAAAGCAAGTAGTAACCAGTGCAATCAATGGCCTAATTTTAGTGATTTCTTTTCATAGCCTCAAATACCCAGAAGTTAGCAGGCACTAGCCAAGAGCAAAATAAACTATGAGACACAGCTAGCCCTCAGATAACTCAAACCCAGGCTGACACAGGCATTTCCAAGGGACCCTCGGGAAGGAGGTGATCGGTGGGGCCCTCTGAGCTCTGCCACCCCCAGGAGCAGGAAGCCACCTGGGACACAGGCCGCCCAGGCTGCCAAGTACAAGGGAACGTGGAGGCCCCAAAAGAAAGGACTTGGCTTGGCCAGGGGCATCCTGACAGCGGAGAGAAGGAGGAATTGGGTTCTTCAGAGCTCTTCTGAATATAGGAGGAGGTCCACCCATCCAGGCCCAGAAACAAAGTGTCTCAGGTGTCACTGTTCTTTATAGGAGGGCGGCAATCTCAACACCCAGGATGTGTGCGGTCCACAACAGACTCTGTCCTGCTTCTGGGTGGCGACCTCAAGTGACCAGGCAGGGTCCAAATGTGAAATGTGGCCTACATCTGTGCAGCTTAGGTGCTGTGCTCAAGAACTTGGAATGGTTCTGCTTTACTTTATGGCTTCAAACAAAATGCTGCTGGGGAAGAAACAGGCTGGGGAGCAGTCTCTCAGACAGGCTGCTGTGTGCTCAGAGGAGAGCCTTGGACACATAGCTAGAAGAACAGCACTGCAATCTTCCAATAACTCGGGAAAAGGCTTCATATCTATTAAAATCACTAGCTTTACAACTTATCAGAGATGCCAGATTTTATCCTGCCTAAGCATGCCAACATAGACCAGACAAAGAAAAGTGCAGAAGGTCAGCCCAGAAGGTCAGCATGGTTCAAACTCTCCCCGTTGCCAGTGAGCAGGCTGTGCCTCCACAGCAGACACGCGGGGTCCAGCGAGAGGCCCCTCTGTGCGTCCCTGAGGATGACGCCCACGCAGCCATCTCTTGCTCCAATCTCTTCCATCTTCACCTTCTCCCACCTCACTTTCCATTGTCCCTGACACTAATCCCTCTTGACACTCATGGGCAATCTTGGTCACTGACACACGATGGCGAATAGGAATGTACTTGTTCCCCAAAAGGGCAACAGTCCACCAAAAAATAATCATGAAATTCAACAGATCTTCACTACACATCTGTCTTAGAAAGGTCTGCTCCCAAGCTTCTAGGATGACCTGGCCATCTATCCTGGACTGCACATTTTCCTGTGAGGTAATTTTTTTTTTTTTTTTTTTTTTTTTTTTTTTTTTTTTTTTTTTTTTTTTTTTTTTTTTTTTTTTTTTTTTTTTTTTTTTGGTGGAACCAGGGATTGAACACTCAGGCCTTTGTGCTTGCCAGGGAAGTGCTTATTCCACTGAGCCATCTCCCCAGCCTCACTGTGAGGTAATTTTTAAAGGCCACCCATGGGCTTTCAGAGACATCCCAGAGAGATAGAACTCTGACTAACTGTGAAAGTGGACAGTCAGTTGTGGCTTCCAGCACATTCTCTCCCCCAAATCCTGGGAATAAAGATTAACAATAAATCACCAGCTTCTTCCTACTATTGTCCATTGGCCACAAAGGATCAGCTAGTGCCTGTGATCAAAAGCTGGTTTGAGAGCGAGAAAAAGGGAGGCCCCGATAGAAGATTCACAGTGGCCCAGGGAGGAAGGGTCAAGCCACAGAAAGACAGTGACACCCACTACTCACTGAGCTTTGCAGTGCTCCCAAAGGACACTGGGCAATCTGGATCCAGCAGGAGGTGTGGGCCTGCCTTGGGCTGCTACAGTCACATCATAATGTGTCACCTCTGCAAGTCCAGGGAGCTCAGTGTCCTCCCTGACTCCTCCCACAGCTTCTTCCATGGAGCCGAAAGTCCTGGCTGCCCTCACCAAAATCTGCAGGATGTGATCTGCTTCACTTCCTCCCACCATGGTGCACTACACCATTGCCATTGGTATCTGAATGGCACAGTAGCAGCCTGATATGTCCTCGTAGCTCAGTGTCATGACTACTATAGTCTGTGGTCTACTCAGCAGGCAGCACAGGTTTCTCAAAGTATAAATGAGGTGTTATTATCCCTAGTGAGCAACCTCAAAGTGCCCTCCTGTCTCAGAACAAAAAATCTTTCAAATATAATTCCACATGCTTAGGGGGACACACAAAGATTAGCGGGGATTGGGGCCTGCGGCTTGCTCTCTGACCTGATTTCCAACTAAAACGGCTTTCTTGGCAGAGGTAGTCTAGCCCCAGGAGCCACACAGCTTACTGTCCTACATCTCACAACTTGCTGCTCAGATCTTATCTCCTTAGACAGAGCATCCCTGACCTCAGGGCCACCTGCCACACTCTGCCCCTCACAGCCCGGCCTTCTTGGTCTTCCCAGCTCTTGCCATTACAGTGCACCTCGGGTCACAAACATAATTCATTCCATGATTCTGGAAAAGATGATGCCCATGTCATCTGATGTGGAGTTAGAGAACAAAAGCAACATTCTGCTGAATGCTTCTGTCAGCAAACCAAATCATTCACCAACAGAAATGCATATCTGGCATCATATTGAGCTTATTCAATTGTCTGCCTTCTCTACTAGAATGTAGTCTTCATGAGAAGCAGAAGAATATTGTATTGTTTACTCAGTGTGCTGTACATTGTATGTGGCACATGGGTGAGGGCACTAATTCTTTGAAAGAACAAAAAACTGCAGCAACTCATTTTTTACACCTGCCAAAGGGAGGAAATCATAGTGGTTTGCTGTTCAGTGCTTAACTAAATGAGACTGGATATGAGAAATCCTTCTAGAAACATAGTTCCATGCTCCAGAAGGGAAAAGCAAAACTCAGCTCTTCTCTCCCACCCACCTTGGAAGAAAGCATTTCAATAACTGTATCCATGTCACCTTGTCCAAGGACACTGTACACATTCAGGAAAACAGCGTGAGACAGATCACAATAGCAACCACAGCTCCTCAATTTAGAATATTTTCTGTGGATGCCAGAGAGATAGCTCTGTGGCTTAGAACATTTTCTGCGGAAAAAGGAAATCAAGGATCTGGAAGAATATAACATAAAATGCTTTGGGTACACAGTGTTATGGAGAATGCTCACAGGGTAATGTGTAATTCCATCTCTCAGAGCTTCCAGATGGACCAACGCCAGCTACAAGGAGGTGGTGTGTTCGCTGGGACAGATATGTGGGGTGCTGCTGCCACTGCAGCATGGAGGTGCCCTGTGGTTTCCAGAATTACATGGCCACAGGCATGAGCTGCTGTGGCTTAAGATTTCATCCAATCAACAGCATCTTGATGGCTGGCACAAGTGACTTCTGTAACCCAGGTTCTGAAAGTCACACCAGTGTCTGGGTAATCTTTGTTTCACTTTGTACCACTGCTGCCAGTAGATGGGAACAATTAGGAGGGGGATCTGAGAGGCAGCAGGATTCAGAGAATTGGAGAGCCCTTGAAAGAGAGGGAGGGGACTTCACCATCAGGGTGGGCAGCAGGGAGGGCAGGGAGGTTTTCCACACAGGCTCCCAGGATGAAATAAAACCCACAATGCTGCAGGCTGTGATCTGATGTGAGATGAGAGAGGGCGTAGGGACAGAAGGAAGGATTTCAGGGCCTGGCACAGTTGAACTGCACAAAGACAAGTGAGAAAAGAAAGTGCCACTGTTTCCAATGTGGGCCAATGTGCATTGATTCATTGGTTTTCTGGGTGGAAGTAGAGTGGAAAGGAGAGATTCTACCATAGCCTTACCTTAAGTGAACTCTAATGCCAAGCAACTTCCCATCCAGATTACACACCTCTCTAATGTGGCCTGTGTGGATATTGTTAGAGGGGGCTGGCTTGCTTCAGTGGGGACACACACAATGTAGACTGGGGACCAGAGTTTGCAGAGCAACCTACAGGCATTGTCTTACTTAATCTTCAAAATCTCCACATGTACAAAATAGTTCCTAGAGCTGGGCTGGTTTCTCAGCTGGAAATTGGCATAGAGAGGTGACTTGCTTGAGTGCAGAGGATCGGTGACAGCAGAGCTGGAACCCAACCCCAAACCCAGGCCATAGGGATAGTACAAAGCCTGTCTTGTTTTCTAGTGTTTTTGATTCATAGTAGGTTGCAACATTGGATGCAAACCCCGTAGATACAGGGAACTGGCTGTCCTTACAAAACTATAAATGAGATGGCACTGTTTGTGGCCATGCATATATGTCTGTGTCTGTGTCTACATCTATGTGTGTGTCTAGGTTGACATCTACATCTATGTCTACATTTGTGTCTGCCTCTACCTTTACCTCTACCTCATCCTCTACCTCTACCTCTACCTCATCCTCTACCTCTACCTCTACCTCATCCTCTACCTCTACCTCTACCTCAACCTCTACCTCTACCTCAACCTCTACCTC
>PVKA01026306.1:16199-31951 GCA_004027165.1 Ctenomys sociabilis | reverse complement strand
GAACCACGGATTGAACTCAGGCCCTTGCGCTTGCCAGGGAAGCACTTATTCCACTGAGCCATCTCCCCAGCCCTATATTTTGAATTATCATGAATTCCTGAACATGCATTGTGCTGTGAAATTTGAGAAGTACATAGTATTGTTATACTTTATTCACAAGCCATATTTTCATTATCATTTTTATCATGCATTTGAAGTTTTGCATTTTCTTCATTTTTTTTCAATCTTTTTCAATTTTCTGAATCATAAATCTTCCCCAGTAAAAATACTGATGCTTCTTGGATTTGCACATATCATCTTCAACTTCTATCTCTTTATAAAAATCAGTGGATGAAATCTGTTAGAGTAGAAAAGAAGGCACATAGATATAAACCTACTTCAGTAAAAGCAGTGTGTTTCGGTTGTGAACATTCAACTAATCTGTATCCTTTTTATGATAATCATGAACTTGTCACACATATGCAAGGAAAGATGTTTATCTCCAAATATGTATATAGTTCTGTGTCTATCCTAGAACTTTAAGTAATGTGCCCTCCTGGATGATTGATTCTAAGACTCACTTGTAGGAGTAGTTTTACAACATAGTTCCTACGAAAAGTATATTAATCCAGGCTAAGCCTGTCTCAGACCCTAGAAAGAGATTGTGTGTTTTCTTAGAGGTACTTTGAATTTAAGATAATGTACCATCTATTTGGTCTTACTTATTTTGAATCACGTAAAGCTCCACTCTTTTGTCTAGATGTGTTTAGTCATGCTTGCAAAATATGAAAAGTGAACTTTAAATGTCTTTAAAATAGGACATAAGAAGTGTGTCAAGAATATGATGAATATTTAAGCTTAAAATAAAACTGTATTGGAGTGACTGGGGACTATGATAATTCTCAGACTCATTTTCTATGAATGTCTTTAACTATGCTATTATACTTATCTTGATATTAGGAATTGATTCAGAACATTTACCATTTTTGGTTTCTGACTTTTGGTAAAAACAAGAAGTATCAAAGTGTGATACCCATTGAATAATGTGGATGAGAATGAAATGTCATAAAGTTATTATGAAACTTTGTTTCCATGGGTTACTATTCACAGAAGCATTCACATAGTATTTGATTATACCTTATGAAGAAATGAAAAATCACTTCTGAAAAACTACCAAAAATGTTACAAGAACTATAGGTAAGTGTCTTTGAAATAAAGATGAGTCATTTTTAGGAAATCAATAGCAATGTGTCTCATAGCATAATACATTTATAAAATGTAACATTTCATCATATATTTGATTGAACCTTATAGATATCTGTGTATGTATAAATGACATGTAGATGATAGGTATTTACTTTGGACAGTGACATCACTACCAGTCAGATAAGAATAAATGAAAACATAGAAATGGCTGTGTAAAACTGGGTTTGTAGCAAATTAATCTAGAATGCGCAATTGTTCATAAGCTGGTTAAATTTTTATTTACTCTTTACTTTTCACAGTGGTGCTCTATGTCCTTAGTACATTATGTTCAGTTCTTAGTGTGAAGTAAAATATAATTCATCCTCTTGCCTTGTCTTAAACTCATAGAATATGTAAAACTCTGTAGTGAACAAATACACCTGTGTAGATCCATTTTTCTTTTTTTTAAATTTTCTTTTGAAGAGTAAAAACAGAAGCAAAAAATAGAATAAAGGAGAGAAACAGGGTAACATACCACAATATACATGTTACAGATTTTCAGAACAAGGATAGTTAATTAACAATGGTTATTATGTTATCTATTGTTGTCATCAATTGTTTTGCCCATTTTAACACGTATACTTATGCAACATTGTACAAATCATTGAATATTAATGCTTGCTTCCATGAAATTTAAATTTTCCCCCTTGTCTCTTTTAATCTTGATTATATATGATAAACTACAGAAGTCTAGTACTCATATATATGTTTACCTCAATCAGTTAGGAAAATATATGTTCTTATATCATGTACTTTTAGCCAAATAATGGTTGTGACTTTTTTGTTCCATGGATAGAATATTATGGTTTATACTGAACATGTTCCCAAGAAATTTCACATTCAGAGAAGTGATCTAATCAAAAGGTACAAGTCAGTGAAGACATGCCACGGAAATGTGTATATAAGTCCCAAGTTTCTGTCTTTTATTTCCCAGTCACCATGTTACAGTACATATTTACTTCAATTTTTCACATGGTATTTCTGCATTGTATCCAGCTGACCATGAATGGTACCTCTGAAACTGTGGATGAAAATTAACCTCTCTCCAGTGAAGATAAAATGTGGGACATTTAACAAAACTATTTACCAATAATTAATATATTTTATTAAATAAATAGTATCTCAGAGGCCCTGGGGATGGCTCAGTGGAATAAGCACTTCCCTGGCAAGCGCAATGGCCTGAGTTCAATCCCCAGTTCCACCAAAAAAGTAAATAGATAAATTAATTAATTAATTAATTAATTAGTAGTTCTCAGCGAAACTTCCACATGTGTGAGAGGAGTGATAGAGATGATGTTTCAAGTGCACTAACTGTATTGTGGTTTTGTCTTAGTATAACTTGAATATAAAAACTTGAGTATAAATCACTATCATGCAGAATAAAAGGGAAACCTGAGTTTTGTTTCCTGCAGCAAGTTGTTGTAATATGGGTGTAATGGATAACAGTACATCTCTTTTTTTTTTTTTTTGTCTTACTGCAGAAAGTACTGCTTCACATAGATTAGATGTTGGAAATGAAGTTATGCTTTTCATTGCTGTTGTAGGTATTTTCGAACAATTCTTCTTGGGCTGGCCAGATAGCTCAGCAGATTAAAGTGCCTGCAAGCAGGTGCAGGGCCAGGGGTTTTAATCCCTGGTCCTGCTGTGCTTACCTTGCCCCCGATGCACACTGAGACTACAATTGAAACTGGGTGTGGTGGTACATGTGCCTGTAATCCCAGGTCTTAGGAGGCTGTAAACAGGTGGATTACTATGAGTCCGATCTAGTAGTGAGACACTGAACACCCTGTAGACCCTTCCCTAAAATACCAAAAAATAAAGAAAAAAAGAAAATGAACACTTCATCTTGACATTAATCTAGAATGAATGAGATTTAAAGTTTTTGCAAATACACTTTTAAGGCCACCATCATTATGATCTCAAAGAATTGTTCTCCTACTAGTACCAAGAAAATAAGTTAAAGTATTCTATTCTCAAATGGATTCTAGATCCTTTCCTTCCCGGTTTGGATACTATTTGGGAAGTAATGCTGAAACTATCTTAAAGGCTGAAATAGGTGATCTTGCACAAGCTGAGACAAGGCCCTTAGTCTCTTTAAAAATGTCTGTTAATGTTTCAAAAATGTAAAATATTCCAAAACTTACTGATAACTCTACATAATTCCAATGTGTCCCCCCGAAATTTCATATCAAATGTTCTTATCAGTAAGCAGAATTAAGCATTCATTAACAATAAAGGCTTTCTTAGCTTTAGTGATATGATCAGCTCCCCATAATACCATCAGTGTAGTCACATGTGAAGAATTGCTGAGCTTCAGTGATTGCATCTAGACATTTTTTGCTCATTTTATTTTCATTTAAGAAAATATCAGGCTTGTTTTGCAATGCATAGTGCTTGATTTTCGAGTTGGTTTCATAGACTATTGAATAATTACTTGTCACATACACGTAAGCTTAGAGAATATAAAGCACTATTTACAGTGGATTTCTAATTAAGGTAGCAACAGTGTTTTCTTTCAATAGAAATATTCTTTCATTTTGTCACTAGTTTTAGAGTCTCTTACCATATCTTTATTGTGTCTCTCTGCATTTAATAAGAAACTTTCTGGTGACTTGTTTATACATTTAGGCTCCATTTTTTTTGTATTCTTAACAAAGCTGTGACTGACACAATTTTAGAGTGTGAGAAAGAGGTATAGATGGAAGTGATAAACAAGATATTCATTGTGTCACACACAGACTAAACTAATGGTGAGATACTGACTTAAATATTCCCACAAGACACAGTTATATACTTGAAGTATATTACTAACTTACTTCTCACTATAAAAGTTGGTAACAGATATAGTTTGATAGTCATTTGTCACTCACTGATAGGATTTTGACATGAGTCTACAAGGAACTAATTTTTTATAGTCTGAACAATCACTACTCTGCTAACTTTAGCTTGTATTTGCAACAATTCTACTTCACTAGCATCACTGCTTCAGCTTTACCTTAACTAATTGGACAGTAGATTCTCACAAGAAGGATGAAATTTGGATCCCATGCACATGTAATTCATAGTAGCCTTTTTGCTTTTATGAGAATCTAATGGTGAAACTGATCTTAGTGGAAGAGAAGTTTGCATGGTGACTCTAGCAAGGACTAGTGGCTGTTACTACAAATCTTTATTTCCTTATTCACCTCTAAACTCTTGTTTTGTAACTCTAATTGGGAAATCTTGTTATAATGCTAATGTGGTCTTTGTAATGCTAGACCTCATGAAAGAATAGACTTAATATTTGGCTTAAAATATGAGTAACATTTAGAAGCACTGATAGAGTTTGAATAAGCTCTCATAAAATGATAAATAAAACTAACTTTACTTACCTTGAAGGAAACACAAAAAGTAAAATGTAAATAATCTATAAACATAAGGAGGACATGCATGGGGTATACTGTTCCATTATGTATACTTTCATTGACAATGAAACCCATGGTTTCAGAATTATTTACATATTTGAATACTAACAGGTCAGAAAAACTGAATTGACAGAAATAAATTTTAATGAATTCATGACTGAATGAACACATGTAGTTATTGGAAAACTCACAATTAGATATCATTTTTCACTACTAATAATAAATCACATAATCAGCTGAATGTAAGTTGGGATAAATAGTAGTAAAATCACACAATAATAAAATTTATTGTTCAGACTTTATTATTTTCTGAATAACATATAAAAAACATTTAATGCACAATAATAAAATTGTGGGTTGATTTTTTGTTATTTTTAAAGAATATAAAATGCTTAAAACCATTAGAAATGATAAAGAATTTATTACACAAAGAAATAGGTGGCAAATTGTCATTTTATCAAACAAAACAGAGCAAAAGAAGCATAATGAAAGCCACCATCTTAAAATGTAAGAGTAAGACTGTGAACCCTGAGATGAGTGGCTGAGAATAAATCTGAAATAGCAACTGCCACAAACATGATAATCATAAATTTGACTCTCACAGTCCAGTCTTTCCTTTGCCTTTACAAGTGATCACTTCGTTTATTGGCCATGTCCCATGCTGATTGTCCCATTAAGCAGTGTAGAAAAGTATCCTTTGTTGTTTATCATGAAATCTGCTTATATCTCTGTGTTTTAAGCCAGTTTTACTTACCCTTTATGTTAAGTTTAAGTAAGCTTGCCAAGAACATCAGTTGACAGTATTATCCTGACATCTTTAAATTTCAAAAAAAAAAAAAAAATAATGACTATGAGTTAACCATATTCCAGATATTCTTGAACTGGTGACTGTTTAAGTTGAGCATGAGGAAAATTTGTGGACCTAATTCAGATGTACCCTTTCAGTGTTCTGTTGAACTTGTATTTATGTAACTGAAAATACTAGGAGAGATGCTTGGAATTCTGTATGTGCAATTTTTCAGCAAATACAACAAATGCAGACATGTATTTATGAGCCTCTGTCAAAGAGCATAAGTTAAAATGTAATTTAAGAAAATAAATCATGATTGCTGTAAAGCTGCTTGGAAACTAGAATTAGGCCATGATGCTGGTCTCAGTACTATTTGTCACTAGATCAAACTATAGGAATCACTTTTGTGGAGTAACCAAGTGGAGAAAAGAAATTAGCAGCATATGAGAAGAGCACTAGTGTTACTCAGCAGTAATCAGATGTTCATGTTTTTCCCTCTCCTTTTCTCAGAACACAGAAGTTACCAGATTTTTTACTTAATTAGAAAAGCACCTGTGATTTAATTAACAAACATCCCACCTGTAGGTGTAGTGCAATTATGAATGCTCTAATCATTGTATGTACCTCTCTCTTGATATTGCAGCATTCATATTGGCTTAGTAATCATTAATTTTTGGGAAAATTGAATGTACTGTATGTATCTATGTAATTGTATGTCTTCTAGCTAATTCACATTTTGAATAATACTATTTTATTTACTTTTTTAAGAAGGAGAACATAAATTTGTCATTTATTTCTGACTAGTTTTTTTTGTTTCATTCAGAAAAGAAGAAAAAAATTAGTATCATTTACAGTGATACTAACATAATGCTGTGTAAAATCATTTGCACATTCCTGATTTGAGGTATACTGATTATAAGACTCAAAGGTAATTTCATAACAAAATACATTAAATCAGTTGGAGCTTTTATACAAAAATGGAAACTAACTTTGTAGGGGGCCCAGGAAATAGCTCAGTGGCACAAAGGCTTGCCTGGCAAGTGCAAAGTCCTGAGTTTGATCCCTGGTACTGCCCCTCCCAAAATCCAACTTTGTAAAACTTCTGCCATTTGAGCTAAGATTGAAATAAGAGCTTTTATATAACTCATATTCTTATTTGGCAAATGCACAGTTTAGTATTATCTCCCTGATGGTCTTTATTAGAAAGGCAGTTTTAGAAGCTGTTGTGATCTACAAAGGAAATGTTTTAATAGCTAGACACCATTACTTGCCTACAAGGGGAATCTTAAATTTGGTTCAGGAAAAACAAAAACAAACAACAACAACACGAAGAAAGAAAAAAAGTGAGATTGGCCTACAGTGTGTATAGAAAAAACTGGGGCCAGGGAGATGACTCAGTGCATTCAGTGCTTCTTTGACAAGCAGAAGGGCTTGATTTCAATCCCTGGTGTTACAGTTTTAATGAATCAAGATATTTAGTAGAGACATAGTAGATGTAGCCGATTAAACCAGATCTCAAATCTCAAAGAAGCTAAGCAAAACAAAAAGAGATTTGTCTTTATGAAATTGGGATGGACTTTGCTACCCAGAATTGAGGTTTGCGACTTCACTGCTCATCCTGGGATAATGACATGCTCTCTTCTTTTGAGAACAGAAAAAAATTGTTCTCTACCTGAAGTGATGCATAGAAACCAAATTGTATCCACATTAGTCAATTGAAGGTAAAGGATTTTTATTACTTCTTCGCGGTTTTATTGAAGGGGTGAAGGGCAGGAAGGAAATTTTTCAGTTTTGCACAAAAATTAAGTTTAGTCATGCTTTCTCTTCTATTGTGATTATAAGTATTCTAAGCACATGCTGCTGGACTCCTGTTGATGCTCTAGGTATAAAGGCTTGTGGTGAGTTTTACTGTGACTTGGGCATGCCTTACTCAAAACACAGCAACCCTTTTCAGTATAGCAAGGCAAGCAGCCGTTTCGTGACTCACTGAACATATTACACTGTACCAGTTTACAGATAATTTCTCTCTCATTTTAGTGTGATGGGGCAGTTACAACCCACAGAGAAATCTTTATTTTTCAATTGGAAGTATATAGTATGCCTTGCAGAGTTTAAATTCAGAAGTCTGTGCCTCATATCTGAAAGAAAGGGAAATAACTTGCACATTTAAAAGTCAGTTACTTCCTTAGAACTTGTGGGTTTTGTTTATTGGGATTTTGCATTATAATTTTCTTTCTTAAAATTGATGTATAAAGAGCTTTGTTGAATGACACGAGTAGACTTAAAAAAATTAAGAAGGTGTGTATGTTGTTTACTGATGAATGACATTTACAAAAAGTATTTAAAGAACATCTGAAACTTTCTTTTGATAGATTAACTAGCAAGACTTAATATGTAAAAAGGAAATTCACCTAAAGTGCCCCTTATTTTTTGTACTTTAGACTACCTTGGTTGTCAAGTTGTATGAACTGTAACTGAAAAATTTATACTGCCACATGACTGCAAATTTTAGTTGTCTTCTTAAGTTAGGAATTATTGAAAGGTTATTTATACTGGATTTGATTCAAAATAACTTTATTTGCAAAAGAAGTAAAAAATAACAATGGAAAGAAAGGGTTGCATACTGAACTACTGCAAGACTCAGATACTGGTTGGAAATTCCCCTCAATTACCTTCTAATTACTCTCAATTCCCCTTTGTATTCAGTTTCTCAAAAAGAACAAATGAAATGAAGTATAGTAGAATGCTAACCCATATGAAAATAAAGTGTACCCCAATATTGTAATGTATATTGCTGTGCTTCTTAAAACTAAGGGTTTAAAGCCACTTAGTTCTTCATTAACAGCATCTCAATTGATACAAATAAAGTACTCTTGGTACATACATTCATCTTTTCCCCAAAAGAGATACTATTTGGATAGAAACACACAAAAATTGAAACTAATAATTTTATGTCTCTCTCTATGTTTTTCCAGTATATGTAGCATTAATAGATCTGTCCTGGTACCCATAACTTGGGGATTTCATTTTGGTTCTATCATATTAAGAAAAGAAGTGGCTCAGTCATGAATGATTAGCTAGTGATTTTGGAGCCAGACACTTACTGGATGATAGATATTTTAGTACAGTGTCATCATTTCCTGCTCTCTTTCCTGCTGCACCTGCCCTTTCAGTAACTCTTGCCTCTAGAATCATGTTCAAGGCATACATACACCTAGCACACAATAGGTGGTCAAAAGTTAATTTCTTTCTTGCCTCCATTTCCCCATATGATTCCAATCCAACAATTAGTAGTATTTACATGTTATGAAAAGAAAATAGCTACTAAGTAAATTTGGATCATACATGAATAAAAGAATTTTTACTTTCTTAGAAGTTTTTAGTACACAGGGAAAAAATAACAAGGAGGAAGTGTTCTTCAGTATTTAAGATTGGCAAAAAAGATGTAAAATTACTATGCAACTTTATCTACTTTGTATTGATTGAAACATGTTTTTGGTGGATTTCTTTTCCTCAAACAACTCCACTTCCTGGAGTGGAGTTGCATTCACAGGAAATGCAGCTTCCTGTGAATTCCTCACTATCATCAAGTGGGAAATGCTGACTAGGCCTATGTACTTTGGGAGTTCTGTCAGAAAACATTTTTAACTTGCAGTATTTAAGTAAATCATATTTAGTGCTCTTAAAATACAATTCAAATGCATATATTATCTATAGTTTGGGGATGAGAACTAGTTTTGCAAACGAAAGCACCTAATGTTCCATAATAATGCCCCAATTATCTTGCTGGTTAAACATACAGTATTTTTGGCCATAAAAATAAAGTAACAGGAATCTGACAGCTATTCTATTGCATAGTGTTATCTTCAAATTAGTTATTTAGATTATCAGATATAAACATGAAAAATCGTTTAAAAATTATAAGTAATTAAGACAGAAAAAATAAAATTTAATCATTAACTGCTTCTTTCCAACAGAAATTAGCAGTACAATGATCCAAGATATCCTGCATATATACTTAAATATAACTTTTTCCCTTGTTTCTTTTGTCCTTTTCCTCACCCCAGATTTTCTTCGCATTGAACAGATTCTTACTGTATCATGTTATTCATGGTACCATTCAGATTATATTTACTCCTTCAGGTTATCACAATATTGAGACAAAATGATATTTGCAAATGATAGTCTAATTTATTTCATTTAAAAATGCAGTTGCAAAAAATAGAGAAACAAACAGCTGCATCCACTTAATTATAAAAGTCTCAAATTTATCCTTTTTAACATTTCTATTGACAAACAAATAGCAACGAGAGAGTGTGAAATCTAATTAGTAGGAGAGTTTCAATAATTAATGCACTGCATACTCTTTTCTTAGTGGTTAACTGTTGTACAAGATACAGACATGATATTTTATTTACAAACACTATTAGTACAGATCCCTCTATTAATTGAATTAAGAGAATATAGCTGTATATCTATCTTAACCATTTTGAATACACAGATACAAAATGGTCATTCATTTGTTTCTCCTTTTTGTTTAGTTTTGTCAATTAAATATTATCATTGTGTGAGTTCAGTGAAATAATTCCAAATAATCCAGTAGTCCATAATAGTACTGGGTTTTTCATATGTCTGGCAATGTCAGAAGTTCTTGACTTGAGTCTTTTACAGGACATAAAAATAATATGGTTTCACTTCTTATATTTTGGTTTACTACTTTTCTGCTGGATGGTTAAGAGCAAGATAAAGCATTACCTATGTAACAAGAAATATAGCTTTTGTATCTGATTAAGGTCGGTCAAATCCCCTCACGATTTATCCTGAGACCCTGTACCACAATTTGTAGATCTTTTGTCTGTGTCAGCCATGTGGATGAGTCACAACGGTTGCTTGACCCATTTGCTTTCCGTGGAAGCCTGAGAGAATGTTTTCTCTTCAAGTGACTCTCTTTAGGCACACTACCTCCTCAATCACTTTCCTCTTTGGCCCCATAATCTCCTTGATTAGAAAATATGGAACACAACTGAGTTGCATGATGTTACAGTACAGGTTCTCCTATGTCCTGAGTCTTCACTGACTTGAAAGGCTAGGGCCGAAATGTCTGACCTTGTGGCCCTCCTTTGTTTCAAATTCTAGGACTGTGAACTTAGGTTGTTAACCATCCAGAGAAGAAGCTTATTGTTATTAAAGTACATCCTAGGTTGTTGAGTTTAACTTCACTACCTGTATGAATATCAAACATCCTAGGCTTAATATGGAACATGTATTTTTCATTAAGTTTTGATATGTTAAACTTTAAGTCCCTACAACATATAACCTAAAAAATTAATAAATTAAAATATATTTTAAAAATAGGAATAACCTATTATATATGTTTACAAATAAGTTTAGAAATCTAACCATAGGGGAAAAAAAAAGAAATCTAACCATATAAAACATTGTAGCAGGACAGTCCTGTATCACTCCTTTTCCTCTCACTTGCCTTTGAAGATTCACCACCCCCATTCTTTTTAAACAAACATCTAACTGAGAGACAGTTTGGCAGAAACTGGCATGTCATGACAAGCAGCACCTATTCAGAAGACAAGAATTACAGGCACACTAAGCCTGAACCTACTACTACAAATTGTGATTTTCAGTGCAGGTGATTAGTTCACAAGTATCAGCATATATAGTTACTCAGGGTGAGAATCCTTCCAAATGACTGCTAGATTCGAAAATCTTCTGAAGATTCTGAAGATCATAGCCTTGCCCATCTTGTACATATACCTGTATGGCTTTTCTTTTGTCATGTTTCCTAGCTCTTCTTGCTCTCTCTTTATTGTCTACTCTTCAAGTTCCTGATTCCTTTTTAAGTGTGTTGTACCTTTCTATTTGTAATTTTTTGAGTTGTTATACTAGGGAGACTATACGATATTTACACATCTGTGTCTGGTTTATTTCACTTACGAGTATGTGTTCAAGTGGGATCCACTTAAATATGAATGCTTCGAGTTTATCGTTCTTTATACCTGAGTAATATGCCATTGTATAGAAATACCACATTTTTTCATCCATTCCTCAGATGATGGGCATCTTAGTTATCACAAATTGTGCTGCTATAAACATAGGTACAGATATATCACTATGATAGGCTATTTCCAGTTCCTCAAGGAAAATTTCCAATAGGGGGATAGTTGGCTTGGATGGGACTTCCAATCCTATTTTCTTAAGGTGTCTCCATACTGATTTCCATAATTGTTGCACCAGGCTACACTCCCATCAGCAGTGGAGAAGTGTTCCTTTTTGCCCACAGTCCCTCCAACATTTGTTGTTGGTTGATTTGTTCATAATAGCCATTCTTTCTGGGGTGAGATGATATCTCACTGTTGTTTTCATTTGCATTTCACGGATGGCTACTGATGTGCAGCACTTTTTCATATATTTATTCGATTCTTTAATTTCGTCCTCTGTGAAGTGTGTATTCATCTCGGATGCCCATTACTGGATTGGGTTTTTGAATGTAAGGACCCTGATATATTTATTTCTTTATAAATTCTAGAGAGCAGACCTTTCTTTGAGTGTTTATTAGTTATGTTTTCGAAATTTGTGGGTTGTCTTTTCACATTGTTGATAATTTCTTTCCACGTGAAAAACTTCTCAATAAGAGTTGGTCCCAGTTGTTCATTATTGAAGTGTTTCCCTTTTGAATCTATGTTTGTTCTTGAACTCTTTGATTACCCTTATGTCTTCAAGAGTTCCTCCTACTTTCTCTTCCAGGAGATTCACTGGATCTTTTTTAATATTTAGATCTTTAATCCATTTTGACTTTGGTTTACTGCATGGCAATAGATATGGGTCAATTTTAGTTTTTGGCCTACACAAAACTAGTTTTTCCAGCACAGTTTGTTAAAGAGACTATCATTCTTACAGTGAGTATGTTTGGCCACTTTGTCAAAGTAAGGTTACTGATTGTGTTCATATAGGCCTCATGATCTTCTAAACCATTCCACCAATTCTCAGGTCTATTACGATGCCAGTATCATGGTGATTTACTCACAGTAGCTTTGTAGTACAATTTCAAGTAATGGATTGCAATACCTCCTGGCTTGTCATTGTTGGCCATGATTGCCTTTGCTATTCTATGTCTTTCTGGTTCCAAATAAATTATAGGAATGATTTATCTAGGTCTGTGAGTTATGTTGATGATAGTTTGAGAGGGATTACATTAAATCTGTACAGCAATTTTGGGAGTATGACCATCTTCACAATGTTAGTTTTTCCTGTCCAGGAGCAGGGAACATCTTTCTATTTTCTCAAATCTTCTATGGTATCTTTTTTAAGAGTACTGCAATTTTCCTTGAAATGCTCTTTGACTTCATTAGTTAGATTCATTTCAAGGTATTTCAGTTTGCTCAGTGCTATTGTAAAAGGTGTTGTTTGTATAATTTCCTTCTCAGTGTGTTTGTTATCATTGTAGAGGAATGCTACTGACTTTTGGCTATTGACTTTGTATCCTGCTATGCTACTGAATTTCAGTATCAATTCTAGTAGCTTCTTGGTGGAGTTTTTTTTTTTTGGGGGGGGTCTTCCAAGTAAAGTATCATGTCATCTGCAAATAGTGATAATTTAACTTCTTCTTTACCTATTCTTATTCCTTTTATTTCTCTCTCTTTTCTAATGGTTCTAACTAATGCTTGCAGAACTATATTGAATTGCAGGGTGATAGAGGACATCCTTGTCTTGTATCAGATCTAAGAGTAAAAGATTTTAGATTTTCCCCATTTAGAATTATGCTAGCCTTTGGATTTCCATAAATGGCTTTTATCAGATGGAATATAGGCCTTCTATTCCAATTTTCTGTAGGACTTTAAACATGAATGAGTGTTGGACTTTGTCAAAAGCCTGTTCTGCATCAATTGAGATGTGATGTGGTTTTTATTTTTCACTCTCTTGATATCTTGCATTACATTTATAGATTTTCGAATATTGATCCATCCTTGCATCCCTGGAATGAATCCTACCTGCTCATGCTTATAATCTTCTTGATGATTTGCTGAATTCTATTTGCTAGGACTTTATTTTATTTTTTTGTCTTTTTGAGACAGGGTCTCACTATGCAGTGTAGGTGGGCCTTAAGCTCACTTTGTAGCTCAGGCTGGTCTCAAACTCACAAAAATCCTCCTACCTCAGCCTCCTGAGTGCTGAGATTACAAGCATGTTCCACCGTGCCCGGCTATTTGCTAGGATTTTACTAAGGATTTTTGCACCTATGCTCATCAGGGAGATTGGTCTGTACTGTTTTTTAGTTGTGTCTTTCCCCTATTTTGGTATCAATGTAATATTTGCCTCCAGGAATGATTTTTGGAGGATTGCTTTCCAATTCCTTGAAGAGTTTGAGGAGTATAGGGCATATGTCTTCCATAAATTTCTTGTACAATTCAGCTGTAAATCCATCAGTTACTGCACATTTCTTTGTTAGTAGGTATTTTGTTACATATCATGTTTCATTTGCTGTTATTGGGCTATTGAGAATGATCATGTCTTGTTGATTCAGTTTTGGTAATTTGTTCCTTTCTAGGAATCCGTCCATTTCTTCAGTGTCCTCTATTTTGTGAGCACAAAGATTCTAAAAGTAGCTATTCATAATCTTCTGAATTTCTACTGGGTCTTTGGTGATTACACCCTTTTCATTCCTTATTGCTTGTATTTGAATTTTTCTTTCCTCTTTTTAAGGAGGTTAGCTAGGGACATATCAATTTTATTTAATCTTTCAAAGAACCACATTCTTGTTTCATTAATTCTTTGAACTGTTTTCTTCAACTCAGTTGAGTTCATTTCTGCTCTAATCTTTATGATTTCTTTGGGTTCTGGGTTGGGTTTGTTCTTCCTTTTCTACTTCTCGGAGGTGTAGCATTAGTTTTTTTTTTTTTTTTATTTGTTCCAGTTATGTTTTCCTAATGTGTGAGTTCATAGCTACAGATTTTTCCCTGAGAAGTGCTTTCATCGCATCCCATAAATTCCCTTAAGTTTTGCTTTCATTTTCTTTGAATTGTAGATACTTCTCAATTTCTTATTTAATTTCATCTGTGACCCATTGATCACTGACTAGGGTGTTGTTTAACTCCATGTATTTACAGAGCTTTTTTTAAAATTTCTTTTGTCATTTATTTCCAGTTTAATTGCACTGTGTTCAGGTAATATACATGGGATAATTTCTGTTTTCTTGCATATTCTTAAGCATGACCTACAGTCCAGTATGTCATTTATTTTAGAGAATGGCCCATGAGCAGCTGAAAAAATGTGTATTTAGCTGTGTTCTCATGGAACTCACTGTATACATCCACTAAGTCCATTTGGTTCAAGCTCTTGTTCAGTTTTGTTACTTCTTGGCTAATTTTTTTTCTGGTTTACCTATCTTTTTGCAGTAATCTCCTGTTAAGATTGTGGTATTGGATATTAGATATTTCATGTTCATTAAGACTTGTTTTATATAGTTGGGTGTTCCATGTTTGGTGCATACATATTTATGATTGTTACATCTTCATCTTGAATTTTTCCCCTAACTAGTATATAGTGGCCTTCTTTTTTTCAGTTTGATCATTCTTATTTTGAAGTTTAGACTGTCTGAGAACAGGATTGATACACCTGCTTTTTTCTGAGGTGCTGGGCCATCTAGTATTGTTTTCCATCTTTTGACATGGACCGTACGAATGACTTTTTGAGTTAAATGCATTTTTTTATACAGCATATGGTTGGATTTTGTTTCCTAATCCACTGTGCCAGTCTACTTCTATCAATTGCTGAATTTAGTCCATTTACATTGATGGTTGTAATTGAGATATGTTGACTTATGATTGACAAAGTATTTACCATCTTTAGTTTACTCCTTTTTCTCCTGTGTTTTATTGTTTTTCTCATTTTGTGTATTCCTTCTGTCTTGTTTGTGGTGTTTTGGTCCCTTTCTAGAACATTGTTTACCTGTCTGTGAAGGACTGGCTTTGTCATCATGAAATTCTTCAGTATTTCTTTGTCAAGGAAGCATTTCACTTCTCCATCAAACTTGAAAGAAACTTTTGCAGGATATAATAGTCTGGGCTGCAATTTTTTCTGCATAGAGGACTTGAAGAACTCTGTCCCATGCTCTTTTTGCCTTCATGGTTTGTGAAGAAAATTCGGTCGTAATTCTGATGTGTTTTCTTTTAAATATAATATGTTTCTTTCTCTAGTTTTTTTTTTTTTTTTTTTTTTTTTTTTTTTTTTTTTTTTTTTTTTTTTTTTTTTTTTTTTTTTTTTTTTTTTTTTTTTTTTTTTTTTTTTTTTTTTTTTTTTTTTTTTTTTTTTTTTTTTTTTTT
>PVKA01026306.1:0-16099 GCA_004027165.1 Ctenomys sociabilis | reverse complement strand
TTACCTGAATGTCAGATTTCTTCCTCAGTTTTTGGAAATTTTCTGTTACTTCTGCCCATATTCTTTTTATATCATTTGTATTGACTCCTTCTTTCACATTGATACGTATTAGTTTCAAGTTGTTCATGTTCGTATTGTCTTCTAGGTCATGAATTATTTTTTCATTCTTCCTAGTTGTTTTTATAAGAGATCTTTTCTTATCTTTTCAGTAGTTGTGATGACATTTTCAAGATCTGAAACTGTATCTTCTCTTTCACTCAAACTTTTTCAAGCTTGTGATTGAAGTTTTAAGTTCATGTATGTCTTTTTTACCCTGCTTCTTGTGATTTATTTCTTTTGTGTATTATTCATTCCGGGTACCCATTTCTTTTCTAATCTCCTCTATTTTTTTTTGTAAGTGTCTACTTGAGAAGCAGTTACTAACTGTTTTGTTACATAAATTATTTCTGATCTGAGTTCCTCTACATCTTTGTGCATTTTATTCTTTACTTTAGACGCTATTATTTCTGGGTTTTCTTTTTCATTTCACAAATTAGTTTTGGTCTGAGCTCCTCTTTACCTTTCTGCTATTTATTCTTTTCTTCTGAAAGTAGTAATTCAGAGATTTCTTTTTTGTTTCAGAGATTAATTCTGATCTGAGTTCCTCTATACCTTTCTGCTGTTGTTTCTTCACTTCAGACACTACTAGTTCAGACATTTCAGGTGAACTAGTGTCCTCTGCACTTGTTCTGGGTGGAATTGAGGCCTGAGACTGCAGTTTGCTCCTTCTCTTTTTCATTTCATATAGCACTTTCCTCTCACCTTTGTTACAGAACTTTTGTGCAATTATAACCTTAGCACTTACTGAAATTCCCTTGCAGATCTATTAAGTTTGAGTTTATGCAGTTGTGCCTGGTTTTGAACTAGTTGTTGTTCTCAGCTCCTTCCTGCTGCAGCCCTTGGATGTGAACTTGCTGTGCCCTTCTAGCACAATAGTGAATCTGTTTTGTCCCTCTATTTTGCCCCAGCCCAAGGGGTGCAGGGGAGCCCATAAGTTCACACACACACACTAACAGAGCGCCTGGTCTTGTTTGTCCCCAGTACATGGCAGAAGTTGTCATTCACTTGTTGGGCTTCAGAGATGGGACCTAGAAGCGTGGAGGGCTCCTGAGGGCAAAGAAGAGGGTCTGACTCACGTTGCATGCCTGGGTTTAGTCTAGAGGTCCCATGGATATATGGGAGCCAAAAGTTCTCCAATGCACTCAAAAGACCTGGATGTGGGGTGGATCTGGGTGTCCGAAATGCAAGCCAGAAATTTTCACTCACTAAGGGGGTTTGGCTATTGGTGGTGCTCCAGAGGGGTCCCAGTAGCGCGACAAAGGCAGAGGGTCTCATTTACACTGCATGCCTGCATTTGGTCTGGAAGTTCCAGGGGTGCAAGGGAGCTGGAACCTTTGTGAATTTATAAATTACATTTACCTGTTTTAGCTGGTTATATGTAATAAACTGAACAACTATACTGAACCTAACTATATCCACTAAAACTGCTCAATGGATAAAATGTTGAATTCTACTTCTTTTGCACATTCTGCATCATTTTTAATGTCTGATCAATCTCATCTCTAAATTTTTAAAGTAAACAGAACACAAAAGGACTAAAAAGTTTGGACAAGGTTCTACAATAACAATGTTCCTCATTTAGCTTGTACAGAAGCTCCAAGCACTCAAAAGAATTTCCAGGTGTAGGTTTATCTAGGTAACAATCTTTAGGAATTCTCCCTTGGACTCAGGAAGTAGGCCTCCATTTGTCTTTTAGTTGTGGAAGAATAGAAACAAAGTTCATTAGCATTCCCCAGGGACAGAGCTTGGGCCTGAATGAGAGCTCCATTTATGGGCATAGAAGAAAATCGTAAGATACTGTTTTGGTGTTGCCTTTAAGTGCTATGCAGAAAATGTGTCAAAGTAGCTGTGTGCATTTAGTGAGCAATCTTGGCATCAAATGTAAATGGGATGAAAATTTCCCAGAAGTAAAGGGGACCTCTCTTGGACATAGGGGTGGGAGTATGGTGATACCTAAGTACTTCTAAGAAGGCAGTGTATAGACAGAACTAGGGAGAACTGAAGACTGAGACAAAGAGTATGTTGGAGTTCACATTGGGTCCTGTGTCCTGAGACATCTGTTGAATTCCATCCCAAGAACTTAGGAAAGTACACTGTGTCAAACAGAAATATATATCATGCAGCTGCAGAGCAAAAGGCAAAAGGTGCAGTGAAGTCTAAAATATCTTCCTCTAAGAAATACTACAAGCTATTACATACATGAAAAAAACCACATCATTAACCAGCCATGAAAAGCAAATTATAACAGCACTGACATACCATCTAATCCCAGAAAGAATGGCTATCACAAAGAAATCAACAAAAAACAAATATTGGAGAGGCGGTGGTGAAAAAGGAACTGTTCTTCAATGTTACTGGGAATGTAGACTGGCGCAACCATTATGGAAATCACCGTGGAGACTCCTTAAAAAAAGTAGGATTGGAAATCCCATTCAATGCAGCTATCCCCCTATTGGAAATTTTCTCAGTAGAGGTAAAAACATCATATCTTATTGATATATGTGCACCTATATTTATAACAGCTCAATTTGTGATAATCAATTTTTTGTGTTTGTTTTAGGGAAGTATCTACAGGGTGCTCAGGGTCCCACTAGTAGATAGGACTCGTACTGATCTGCCTGTTCACAGCCTCCCCAGAGCTAGGTTTAGAAGTATGCACCACCGCACCAGTCTCAATTGCCATCTGAGTGCACCCTGAGGTAACGGCTCAAATTGCCAGTGCCTGCACCTGCTTACAGGCACTTCAATCCACTGAGCTATTTGGCCAGTCCCATGTCAAATCTTGGAAACACCCAAATGCCCATCACCTGAGGAATGGATGAAAAAGGTCTGATGCTTTTATACAATGGAGTATTACTTAGTTATAAAGAAAAATAAAATCAAAGCCTTCATATATAAGTGGACACAACTTAAACATACACTTATAAATGAAATAAAACAGACCTAAATGTGTAAATATCCCTAGTGTAAGAACTTAAAAGTAGAAATACAAATTGAAAGGTATAAAGAAGTTAAATAGAAAATGAAAATTTAATGATAGAACAACTAAGAGAGAGCAAGGAGAAAAGCTAGGAAACATAGAAGAGGCAAAACTACACATTTATGCACATGAAATGATTAAAGTAGTGTTCCTGAGAATCTCCATCAGGCTTTTGAAACTAGCAGTTAATTGGTAGAATTCTCACCCTGACTAACTCTGTATGATGATATCTGTGAACTAAGCAACTGCACAGAGGATAGCAATGTATAATACTAAAATAATGTTTGGGATACCTATCATTCTAGTCTTCTAAATGTGTACTGATTCTAATGTCATATCAATTATTGCTATACTTTCCCTCAAGTAACTTTTGCTTAAAAAAATAATAAAGATAAAAGAGACAAGGAAAAATCATAGGATTATCCCACTACAATGTTATAGATTATTTGATTTCTAAATTTCTGTCTAAAACTGTAATTTCTTTTTTCATATTCTATAAAGTTTTAAAGTTTAGAATATCAATGATTGTTGGAAAATATTCGTTCCATGTTATGTCTAAGGATTTGGTATTGAGACAGATAGTGATGTTCAGCTCACCTGCTTACACTATGGGGTAATAATATTATTAAGTTTCTCTTCTGGATGGTTAACAACTTCAGTTTGAAGACCAAAAATTTAGAGAAAAAGAAGGGCTACAAGGATAATAAATATTTTAGCCCTAGTCCTTCAAGGTCAGTGAGGACTCACTACAGAGGACAAACTGTACTGTAATATTCTGTAACTCAGTGGTGTTCTTAATTTTCTGTTCAAGGAAATTATTGGGTGACAAAGGAAAATGATCAGTGATGTAGAATGTACCTAAGGTAAGTCACCTAGAAAGAACAAAATCTCTCAGGCTTTCACAGAGAGAAAATTGGTCAAGCAATGACTGTGACTCATCCACATGGCTGACACTGACAAAAGATCTACAAAGTGTGGTAGAGGGTTTCAAGATAAATCCTGAGGGGACTTGACTGACTTTGTCAGATATAAAAGTTACATTTTTGTTATATAGGTTTTCCTTTATCTTGGTGCTTACCATTCAGCAGAAAAGTATAACCCCGAGGTATAAATAGTAAAGCCATATTAATATGCTGAGCTGTAAAAGGCTCAAGTCAATAACTTCTGACATTGCCAGTTCTGCTGATAACCCACTAGTATTATGGACTATTGGACTATATTGGGTTATTTTGCTGAATTTACACACCTACAAGATTTGAAAGGCAGTGGTACACACATCTCTGACAAAACAATAAAAAGGGGTATATAAGTGAATGAGTATTTTACAGTGAA
Source organism: Ctenomys sociabilis (assembly GCA_004027165.1). Classification (NCBI taxonomy): domain Eukaryota; kingdom Metazoa; phylum Chordata; class Mammalia; order Rodentia; family Ctenomyidae; genus Ctenomys; species Ctenomys sociabilis. The sequence continues at coordinate 11,688 of PVKA01026306.1, read as the reverse complement.
TGTATATGTATATCTGTATATACAAAATAACCTCTGAATAACTATTACAAAGACAACATCATGCTATGTATTAATTATTTTAATTATGCCAATAGCTTGTTTTTGAGATGTTTCATTTCTATTTGTTTTTTTTTTTTTTTTCTTTTGGCAAAACCGGGGATTGAACTCAGACCTTTGCACTTGCCAGGGAAGTGCTTATTCCACTGAGCCATCTCCCTGGCCCCTCATTTCTATTTCTTTATCATTAAAATTAAATGTTAAAAATATATTAGAAAAAATAAATAAATTCAGAAATATGTTGAAAATAAATAAATAGACTAAAAGATGACTTGTGTGCTGCATGTTTTTCTCTCAAATGAGTAAAATATGAAGCAAAGTAAGGTCACAATTAATTGTGCAAAAACATGCCAAATGCAAACTTCAATAAAAACAGTTTTTGTCATTGAAAAAGAAAAAAACATATATGTCTCTTTTCAGGAAGAGACTAGAATCTATCCTGAATCTTTTCTGAAATTATTCACATTCAATTTTGAGGGGAAATTCAGACACCATCGTTTGTCACATAAAGGCAAAACATCATTCTGACTCAGAATCTACAGTTAGTAGGAAAAGATCTTTTTTGATCCCTAGTAAGATAAATTGTAAGATATGTACAATGATGTGTCAGTGTAAGTTAGAACTGAGTTCTTGTAGGCAAAGAACATTCAGTAGTGAATTGGAGAGCTTGGCCTACTAGCAAAGTGGTTAAAGCGTACTTTCTTTGGAAGATACATGTGTTGCATTGGCCACAGATAAGAAAGATGTTTTAATTCCATAGCTGTCAATGTAGTAGAGGTCAAGATACCCACTGAGGTGAAGTATAGTATTTGTTGGGTGTTACAGATTTAGCCAAGAAACTTAGGAGTATTTCCATGTCTTGGTTCTGTAAGGCTGTGGAATGTTTATGTATCTCTAGCAGTATTTCTAGGTTGTGTATTTGAAAGTTGTGAACATGTTACCATAGATTTTATCATTATTTCCAAACAATTATGGAGGGCCTGTGAAAGCTATCAACATTTGATTCTGAGCAAATGTCCCAGAAGTGTTGAGAAGAGGGTCAGGAAGATGTGTATTTAAAAATAAATGCTGACAATATATATATATATATATATATATATATATATATATATATATATATATATATATGCTGACATATATATATATATATATATATATATATATATGATTGTGGACTGTAGATGTAGATATGTAGATACATTAAAGAACTTATATACCTACAGGAAAAGACTATCACTACCCAAATATGATGCACAAGTCCTGAAATTAATTAAGCATAAAATTTTTATGACATAAAGTTAAGTAACAGTGTTGTTTCTTGACTGGTGATTGCATTAGTGTGTTCATTCCAAAAAGAATGATAAAGATGAAGGAGAAAAATTGATATTCCATTCAAACTCAGAAATTTGTTGTTGAGTTTCACTTAAATTGATCCTGTGTCTGCAAATGAGCCATTTACTATGGTTACACTGATGGTGTCATAGGAGGGGTTTTGACCCAGATTTGTCCGCTGGAAAGGCTTGATAAAAATATGAGTACCACCCTATTATTTCTGGAAGAGTCATGTTAGTGACAATTGCCAAAGCAAGGCTTGAAACCCAGAAAAACAGTCCACTGGCATAGAGAGCAGTGTCCACAGTTTGCAAGTAGCTGTGCTGCGAGTACCTAAAGAGTTTTCCCATAGTCTGCATTCCTGCAAAAAAAAAAAAAAAAAAAAAAAAAAAACATATATTTCATCTTTGTAGACTAGAGGTTTTAGCAGATATTTAGCTTCCCTGGATAAAGCAAGGTCAGAAGCATCCCATTTTCTTTGGGAAAGCAATATTCTTTCCATGACCTTTTTCCAAATGTTGTGTGATGTTGCTCTTGTGATTTAAAGAAAGTTTCAATGGGAACTAAGAGACGTGATGGACAGATTCTTGTTGGTTACCTGTTTGGATGTGCTATGAGCCTCTTGAATGAGAGAAATGTTACTTGTTACTCATTTGTGTTGGGGGAATGCCTTGCTGGTCTTGGTTCTGATACCTGCAACTCCAAGGTGAGAAGGTTGTGGCTGCAGAAAGTTGACAGATAACAGTCACATTTATACCTTACATATTTAGCTTTTTATTATTTAAGTATTTAATTAATTATGCAGTAATGATAAGTTTTTAGATTTTCATTCCTTTTCCCAGGAATTTGGATATTTGGTAGAGGCTATTCTATGCAGTTGCATAAGAATTGAAGTCTTTACTTTAGGGACAGTGAGTGCTCTCTTGATTGGGATGAGCTCTGCTTGGCCTCCTGTTGTACCTGGATGTTTCTGTGTCTTGCCTCTTTCCCTGGGGTGGATTTTCAGAGAATGGCAAGTTCATCAGCACAGATGATTACCCTACTTGAGTAGGAATGATTGTTGAAATAATTCCTCCATAATCTACTCAGGAAGAATAATTTATATTCCAGATATTTATGATGGATATGTATTCACATCCTGAAAGTTCACTATGAGTTATTCAAGAAGATGGAATAGGTGGAAATATATGTTGGCTGGAAATGTGCAAGGCTGAGGTCAAATAGTTGACAGAAGGTCATCAATAGTGCCAGAGCTGAGAGTATGGCCTTAGAAAAGAGGACAAAGACAACAGGACTGAAGCATGATGGTTGACTGGAATTAAGAGTTTAAAAGTCACTCAGATGAATCCACACATCTCAGTGCCCACAAGAGAAATCATCAAGAAATGCATGAAAAAAACATTCCACAACCATGGTCACTTGATAAACAGAAATTTTTATCACTGACAATGTATCTCACCTAAGGAGGAACGTATACCTTAAAAGAGAACTAACAACACAGGTACAACAGTTGTTGAGAACAATGAACCCTACCCACAAATTGGTACAATTTTGAGGAGAAATGGAGACACTATTGCATGGCCTATGAAGACAAAATGTCATTCTGCCTCAGACCCTACTGTTACTAGGAAAGGATCTTTTGTGATCCCTAGGGTGATAAAATGATTACTGTGAACAAAAATGTGTAAGTGTAAGACGGAATTGAGTTCTTGTAGGCAAAGCACATTCAGTAGTGTTTTGAAGAGCTTGACCTGTTGACAAAGAGGCTAAAGCATACTTTTCCAAAGATACATTTGTTGTAATTGGCACAGAAAAAAAACAATCCTTTAAGCTCAAGTTTTCAATCTAGTGGAGTTCAAGATACCACTGAGGCAAAGGTAGTATTACTTGGGTGTTGCAGATCACACCAAGAAGCTCAGGAATATTTCCATGTTTTGGTTCTCTATGGCTGTGGAGACCTTATGCCATCTATAGCAGTATTGCTAGATTTGAATTTGTAATTTTTTACCACATTATGACAGATTGTCTCACTATTACTGAGAACTAGCAGAATAAGGAGGGACTGAGCAAAGTGTCCACATTTGATTTTAGGGAAATAACCCAAAAGTGAACAAAAGAGGGTCCGGAAGAGACCTGGATGTGAAAATCAAGGCATATATATATATATATATATATATATATATATATATATATATACCTTTAGGAAGATAATATCTTTACCCAATCAGTTTTCATACATCCTATTGAAAATATGTGCAATTATTTTTTGTTGCAAATAACAGTAAGATAATTGTTCCTTTCTCTCTCTTCTTTGTATTTTATGGAAAGGTCTATAGGGTGTTGAGGGTCTCACTACTAGACTGGTCTCATAGTAATCTGCCTGTTTACAGTGTGCCAAGAGCTGGGATTGCAAGCATACACAGCCAAAACCAATGTCAGTTGCAGTCTCAGCATGTCCAGGGGCTGGGCTGGCAAGGGATGCCCTGGAATCAAACCTGTGACTGCTTGCAGCTGCTTTAGAGAATTATTTCTTGAGCCACTGCCCAGGCCCGGTGTTTGTGTGGCCTCACTTGCCCACTTGATGGATCCCCTTCCAGCCAGTCCTCAAGCATGCTATTTGTGTGAGACCTTCCGCTCACCTGTTTCCCAGATCCACTTCAAGCCATCATCATCTCCTGGTGTGGATATGGGAGCATTTGAGCACTTACTGAAAGTTACTTCATCAGACAGGCCTGCTACAGAACCCTGTCTCATATCTCCCAGAAGAAAGATTAGGGGCCAGACGAACCCAGGTAATGCAGAAGGTGATCATATTGCCAGTGAGATACAGCAGGTTCATTTCCATGGGCTGCAGCAGGAAGAAACAGAGCGCAGCAGCCAGAACCAAGTCAGGGCCCACCTGGATGAGTTTGAACTTGGTAGATCTGGACCCTGAAAACTGTCACACTTTGCTAGACTCAGATAAATGAGATCATCATCTCTCTTTCTTTCTTAATTGAGAGAGAGAAAACAGGTAACCTAGTGAATGCATCTGCCTGGAAGACCCCATGTACATCAAGAGGAGGTGCTCAGAAAGAGCTTAGGGGTACTAATTTAAATATAAATTCTCAGTTTCATATGTGCTTAGTTATATAGTCATAAGGGTTGCTCTTGTGGCCTAAAATGAAAACCCATTAGTTACAAAAGTTTGTCAGTGGCTAAATATGAATACCCATTATTAGTGTTGCTAACTGCAGTTCTGTAAATACAAAACTATCTGTACCCTAACCAAATAATCTCACTCTAGTAAGAATATTGGTAGATGCTAATGTAATAAGTGAATCAAAGCTGTGCAGCAAAGTTCAGAATACATTGCTGTGCAATGTGACAAACAGGAGGAGGAAAATGAATTTGCAGGCCCCTAGATCACCAAGATCAACTGAAGGATACACAAGCATAGAAGAATTTGGAAATTGCACACCTATAATCTCTGAATTAATAGCATCTGTAGAAAAGAAAAAAAAACTACAGAAAGATATAGAATAAGTCAGTTCAGAAATAATTTCAGAAGTATAAATAGAAATGATAAGTATAATTAAATAATTACTAAGTATTCTAAAGAAGACACTAGTAAAAAATAGAGGAAAACAGAAAAACTATGGACTTCTTGCAGGAGCAATATAGAAAAAATAGAATGCAGGCAAGACACAAGAAATTAAAACCTTTATCATAAGTTGGCAAAATCTTTTGATTGAAAATGAAGGTAAAGTTTCAGATCTTGAAGACACCATTGCAGCTAGTTAAACAATAAGAAAAGACCTCTTAAAGACAAGTAGGATGCAGGACAAAATAATTCAACATCTGCAAGATGCATAATGTAAAACTAACAAGTATCAGTGAGAAAGAAGGAGTCAATACAAATGACAAAAATAATTTGGGCAGAAGTAATAGCAGAAAAATTTCCAAATATGGGGAAACAATCTGACATTCAGTTAACCAAAGCATATAGAACCCCAAATAACATCAACCCAATTAAAAACATACCGAGACATATAATAAAGATCTCAGAAATTCAGCAAAAAAAAATATACTAAAAGCAGCTATTGAAAAGAAAGAGACCATACTGAAAGGAAAACCCATCAGAATAACTGCTGATATTTCTTCACAAAACATCAAGTCAAGAAGAGCATGGAGTAAAGTACTATAAGTCTTGTGAGAAAACAATTTCCAAATCAGATTGATATATCCTGCAAAACCCTCTTACAACTTCAATGGAAAAATCAAATATTTACATAACAAAGAACAAGTAAAGAATTTCATGGTGCCGGGGAGATGGCTCAGTGTAATAAGTACTTGCCTGCCAAGTGCAAGGGTCAGAGTTCAACCTCAGTACCGACAAAAATATTCTCTATTAGAAAGCCAACCCTTCACAGAATACTAAAGTTCATTTTAGAAAGGTAGCAAAATAACCACAACTCCACAAATAAGAATGGAAAGCATCCACCAAATAGAACAAATAGTGAAACACAGGAGAAAGGGGTATCCAACAGCAGGTTGGATCCAACATGTCAATTATAAAATCCAACATGTCAATTATGAGTCAGTACACCTCAGTTATAAACATCAATGTAAATGAACTCAATGCACAAAGTAAGAGAAATAGGCAAAATAGGTTAGGAAGCAAAATTCAACAATATGTTATATATAAGAAACAGACTTAACACATAAAAATTTATAGGCTGAAAGTCAAATCATGACACAGCACATCAGAACAAAAGCAGGGGGTAGAGATCCTTTTCACAGACAGTCTGAACTTCAAACCAAGAATTATCAAACGAATTAAAGAAGGCCACTAAATCCTGGTTAGGGAAAAAATTCAAGAGGAAGGGGTAAAATCCATGAATATGTACTCACCAAACACAGGAGCACCAAACTATGAAAGAAAAATATAAATGGACATGAAATATCAAATATTCAGTACTGCAATATTAACAGGAGACCTTAACAAGCATTTATCCCAAAACGTTAGGTTAAGTAGGCAAAAAATTTACAAAGTAGCAGAACTGAACCAGAACTTGGAAGCAATGGACTTAGTGGAGATATACAGAGTGTTCCATCCAACCACATATGAATACACATTCTTTTCAGCGGTACATGGGTCATTTCCTAAAATAGACCACATACTATTCCATAGGTCATGCTTAAGTATGTGCAAGAAAACAGAAATTATCCCATGCACATTATCTGACCACAGTGCAATGAAACTGGAAATAAAGGAGAAAAGCAAGCACAAAAACCCATAAATACATGGAAATTAAACAGCACCTTCCTCAGAAACCAATGGGTTACATATGAAATTAAACAAGAAATTAAACAATATCTACAATTGAATGAAAAGTCAAGCACATCTTATTGGAATTCACGGGATTCAATGAAAGCAGTTCTTAGAGAGAAATGTATAACTCAGAACTCACACATTAGGAAAACAGAATGGTAACAAATAAATACTCTAAGGCTGCATCTCAAACATCTATAAAAATAAGAGCAAACCAAACCCAAAGCACAAAGACAGGAAGTAACTATAAAATTTGAGCAAAAAATAATGCAACCAAGATGAATAAAGCAACACAAAGACTTAACGTATCAAAAAGCTGGTTCTGGGGCTTGGGAACTTATCAATAGCTACTCTGAGAATCTTTACTCTCACAGAATAGAAGACACAGAAGAAATGGACAGATTTGTAGACACTACAAATTCCAAAACTGAATCAAGAGGATACAAGAACTCTCAATAATCCAATAATTGTGAATGAAATTCAAAATGTAAGAAAAATCATACAAAGAAAGAAAATTCCAGGTCCTGATGGATTCACAGTTGAATGTATATATATATATATATATATATATATATATATATATATATATATATATATTTTTTTTTTTTTTTTTTTTAATTTTAGGCAATGGTCTACAGGGTGTTCAGGGTCTCCCACTAGATCAGATAATAAATGATCCCCCTGTCTCTAGTCTCCTAGGAGCTGGGATTACAGGAGTATGCCAACATGCCTTGTCTCATTTGGTGTCCCAGGCACTTTAGGCACAATACTCTCAAAAGTATTCTTGGAGTCATGGATTAGACTAATACCAAAATCAGAGAAATATTCAACTAAAAAAGGGAACTACAGGCCAATATTCATGAATATAGATGCAAAATTCCCCAATAAATTCTAGCAAATAGAACACAGCAAATCATCAAGAAAATTATACACCATGACCAGATAGGATTCATCCTATGTATGCAAGGATGACTTACCATACACAAATCTGTGAATGTAAAACACTAAATCAATACAGCCAAATCCAAAAGCCACGTGATCACCTTAAATGATGTAGAAAAGGCCTTTGACACAGTGTATTACTTGTTCATGATAAAAACTCTACAGAAAATTTGAATAGATGGCTTCTCCCTCAATCTGATAAAAACCATCTATGACAATCCACCAGCAAATATAATTCTAAAAGCAAAAGTCTGAAATATTTTTACTCTCAGATACAGTACAAGGGAAGGATGTTCTTTACCACAATTTCTATCCAATACAGTTCTAGAATCATTAACTAGATCCATTAGAAAAGTGAGAGAAATAAAATTAATAAGAATAGGCAAAGACGAAGTGAAAATATCATTATTTGTAGATGACAAGATACTATACTTGGAAGACCCAAAAGCTCCACTGAAAAACTCCTATAATTTATAAAGAAATTCAGTGGAGTAGCAGGCTACAAAGTCAACACCCAAAAGTCAATAGCATTCCTCTACATGGATAACAATGACACTGAGAAGATTAGATAAGCAAAATAATATTTGAATGAATAATAGCCACATATTTTTCTAAACTGTCAAAAGAATCAATCAAGTGATTCAATAAATAGAAGAAATAGGACAGCCGCCATTTGATGTGAAGCAGCTGATGATCTCTCAGGGTGGCTGTGAAGCTGGGGCCCAGTCTGGGGTGGGTGCTGAGGTTGGGTGGGGGATGGAACTGGGCGAGGGCTTGGGTGGGTGACACATGTGTGGAATGAGGGCCAATGGCCTGGGAGGCTGAGGATCCTGCTGCCTGTCACGCAGACACATCCTCTATTGGGGCCAGAGAGGAATCACTCTGTTGGCTGAACTCAAGCCTGGGCAATCCCACTGGTTTGATTTGAAGTCAATCTGTGAAAACTGCAGTGTGACCTTCTTACCTAATGGCTCTTGGTTTGCCTGGTCTTAAGGACCCTGCATTGTCAAACTCATTTCCTGGCCTCTGGAGGATCAGTTCATCTCTAAAGGGTTTGAAGCCAAAACTTGAAGCAGCAAAAGCAATACAAAAGGTGAGGGAGCCCAAAAAAGAAGACACTGTACTGTGATCAGATAGTTTGGGGGTTGTCCTTTAGCCCTTGGCATTCTCCACCCAGACAGATGCTCTGGGCATGCCACCATGCTTGAGTGCCAGATGTGTCTTGCCTGATCCTTGCCATAGGACCCAATAGTGGACAGATCAAGATAGGGAGGTGCAGACAGGACTCTTGCTGTATAATCTTTGAGGCCTCCAAGATGTGAGAAATTTGAGTTTCACACCCACTGGCAGTTTGATTTGGGTTTCTGCCTCGTGGAATAAGACTCTTCACATCTGTGACAGGAATAAACATGATAAACAGATGCTGGTTTTATCTGGTCACCTGCAGTGTGTTTACTGCTGCTCCATCTCCTTGTACTGCAGCATGCTGTGCTTTGAAGCTGGAGAAAAGTCAGTCTTTCTATGCAGCATGAGATCCTACACATTAATGTGGAAGGCCACCAAAGTAGTGTGTCTTATGACTTCTCCCCTGACTCTGCCTTCCTTGTCACAGCTTCTTATGACACCACCCGTACACTGGTGAAAGGCTGAGGTCGCTCCACTACACTCAGCTCAACTTTCACTATGGACAACAGCGATGTCCATATGAGCTCACTGAGATGCATGTGCTTCTCTCTGGAAGGCTTGTACCTTGCTATAGTGCTGGATGTCAGGCATTTCATTATCTGAGCCCTGGAACTGAAGGTTCAAATTGCATTTCTTCATATGACCAATGGTCTTTCCCACACATTTGTTCCACATAGTGGAGTTATTGACAAAGGGACAAGAGATGGCCATGTCCAGTTCTGGACAGGCCCGACAGGCCCCAGAGTTCTGTTTTCACTGAAACACTTATGGTGGAAAGCCCTTCAAAATTTTCTGATAACCTAAGAAAATGAAAGAGTTCCTTACATACAGGACTTTTTAAGCAACACAACATTTTTTCTCTGTGGCAGAATAAACCCTCTTGGCAAAGGAAGAATTGAAAGAAGGAGCCAAACATATGCTCTGATTGAAACAGAATTTCTTTGGGATTGTGAATAGAATGTGTCAAGCCAGATAGCAGTGGACTCACCAGGGACCCTTTCCTCCATAGTGCATGAAAGGCAATTTCAGAGGACATTCCTCTTGAGCTGTGAGAGCCTTACCTTAAATCTTCAGTCTACTTGTAAACAGCATATGGTGAACTTCTAGTTGTTCTGATTCAAAGTACTATTTTTTTGATGACAAAGTAATCAGGCTTCCAGAGCCTCTTTAATAGTGGCAAAGATCACATTCCTTCATCTGGAAAGTGTGACTGCCACACAGCATACCTGTCATCCCCTTTTGGTGTAGTTATACCATGCACTAAAGTACCCTCACTCCTGTCTGGGGAGCATCAATGTTGGCAGGTGTTGCCCTTGGACTTCCCTCTGACCAGCAGGATCAAGTTTTCAAGACACTTTTTGGTATAAGATGTTCACTGAGTCAGAAGTGAAGCAGGTTGTGTGCTCCTGATTGATGAACACTATTATTGGCTGCTTTTATTGCCAAGCAATGGTGTGCATGTGCAGGTGACAAGCGTATTTCAGATTATATGATTTATTCTAAATTGCATGACTATTCAAATGACTATCAAGTTGTCACTTGTTGGTCCTTTATTCTCATCATATTTGTTTGTGTTTTTCACAGATAATATATTAAGGTACAATTTTTTTTCTCAATGGTAGCAAAAGACCAGCACATGTCAATGAACCTGTTGTAAAGATGCATCTGAGCTGTGTGAAGAACTATTGCTGTTGTCACTTCCAATAGACATACATCTGTCTTTGCTACTTTACCTGATTGGACTCATCGGCCAGTCTCAACTCTAAGCTTAAACAAAATAAGCTCCTTAAAAGTCCTGTGCTCCTTCAGTGGAATGTGGTTATCTCATCAAGACACCTCATCCAAAACAAATAAATAAATAAATAAATAAATAAATAAATAAATAAATAAATAAAAGACACCTCATCCAGACAAAAATCTGCCTTGGGAAAATTTAACATATTTTAAATTAGTTTAAAAGAAAAAAAAGAAAGAAATTCTGAAATTCTGACACTTAAAAACTTCAAAATTAAACTAAAGAACATATCTTAGGAATAACAGTTTTTAAAAGGTGTAGCATCTTGGAAGACACAGCAATAAAAATCTAATTTGAGCACAGAAAACCAAAAACCATTAGACAATGACATGATGGAATTGTATAAAATATTAAACTATAAGAACTTAGCATCTAGAACTCTATGTTTGATTTTATTTTGAACACTAAAAGTGATTATTTTTGGCAAGTTTTAAGAGAGTATATGAGTGCATTTTTTGATAAAGGGAATATTCCCTCTTCTATGTTTAAGCACAGTATATTTTCTTTTCTTTTATTGTGGGTGGCTCAACCCACCCTGGGGGCAGGGTTGATGCAGCATGTGGTGCCAGGGATCAAACCATGGTGCCTTCATGCTTTCTTAAGCTTGCCTAAGAATGCACTTTAGACTGCTGTGTTATCTGCTCTGCGTGCACTCTACTATATTTTCTATAGGAATACAATGTACTAACTTAAAATGGCTGTCTTTATCTCCACAATAAATACATCAGTGATTCAAATTTATTAGTCAAACAATTATGAAACACTGCTTAAGGAAATATTAAAGGCAGTTGTTAAAGGAGAAAGTTTTTGATTATAGAAGGAAGAACACTGATGAAGGGAGGATCTGCCTCATGACTCCAGGAACAAAAGGGAGTCGTCTATATTTGCAAATGCATTGAGTAAAAGTTCATCTTAAAAGAGAAATGTTAAAGTAGTTACTGTGAGTTGTTGAAGGAAACAAAACAATTACTGTTTCTATGCCAAACTTAGGCTGGTCTTTTTTTTTTTTTTTTTTTTTTTTTTTTTTTTTTTTTTTTTTTTTTTTTTTTTTTTTTTTTTTTTT
>PVKA01026305.1:0-24550 GCA_004027165.1 Ctenomys sociabilis | reverse complement strand
GAACATGGGGACTTGCTTGAGTGGGCATGAAGTGGAACAAAACTATGGTCAACCAATGAGAGTACACGCATCATTGCTCAGGTAAAATTGGTTAAGTCGAGTATCAAATGACTAAGCCAGTCACTTAATAACTGGGCATGAATATGGGACAGAGTCTTTTCCTGTTGGGGGTTGGGTTAGTGACTCATTTGGGCTCTTTGGAGGTGTTTGATACCTATTTAGAGTATCAATCACTGCTGCCCATCCTTAGGGAAGTATGTGGTTACATTTTTTTACTCTTTTGTTTTGAGGTTTGGCTCCCAGCGGGGAGGGTCTCTCTCTTCCAAAGTTGCAAAGTGCCATCAACAAGGAATGGATAAAGATGATGTGTTATTTTTATATGATGGAGTATTTTTCAGCTATGTAACAGGATAAATTTGAGGGTTTTTGTCAATAAATGAGTGCAACTAGAGAACATACTCCTAAGTGAAATAAAACCAGACCACACATCTAAAAAAACAAAGTTGTAAAGTCACATTGTCTTCCATATTGTCTCCTTGAGGGCCTGGTCCTGTCTGACTGCCTAGAATATTTCTACCTAATTTAGCTGCCTGCAACAATAATACTCTTTATAAACCTATATTAATCAAGCAAGTATAATATTGGTTCAGAGACATAAAACATGACCAATACAGAAAACATGACCAATGCACCAGATTAGAGAACTCAAAAATAGCTTTATACATACATGGAATATTTGATTGTTTCAAAGATGGAAAGTCAAACTGTTTAACTCTGCTTGGGCTGCTATGAAAAAAAACACCTTGCACTGAACGGTTTGAATACCATTAGGTTAAAGCCTCACCCCACCCCATCCACAGCAGCCTAACTTCTATTCTAGGCTTAAAGTTGGCTGACACCTCATTCCTTTCCTCCTTCCATTTTCTATCACAAGTTCCACCTTCTACCCCAGGATTAAAAGAGTCTACCCTTCCTGAGTTGAGGTAGGGGCACTGAAGTCTCTACTTTAGACCCTTGATATGCAGCCATACTCGCTGCATTAATAAATCATTCTGCCACAGTTTTCCCCAAGTCTTAATCAAGCTACCACTGGGTGTCAGCACTGTATGCCTTGTGAGGTGGCCTTTGCATTACTGTCTTCACACATTACACTGGTCATTTTTTCAATCCACACAGCCATTTCCTGGAATTAAGTGACTCCAAGACTCCACACATTTTTCTTTTGTCTGTCCATTCAAAAATCCTAGCATTGGTTGGTTATTGGTCCTTGGTGGCCTGGGGAACCGTTCCCTGGGCCTGGCCCCTCAGGAGGCCAGGTGGCACACTGGTGGACAGTTGCCACCATTATATTAAGAATATTTAGAGATACAAGGACACCTGTTGTGTTCTCATCCATTTGCCAAAGATTCCCCATCCATTCCACTATGGGAAATTCCATTTCAGCCCACTGACTGCCCAGAGACTCTCTTTATTGTGTTTCCTTAAAATCCTGAAAACCTTTTGTCTGGAAAGGAGAGACATTTTTTAAAAACTCATTTTCTTGCATCACACAGTGATAATTAATATCCCAAACAGGAATTTCAGCTTTCAATTTCTTGGAGAACTCAACAGATTTATCCAGCATAATGGTAAGTGGTGCCAAGTTCCTTCAGTCCACGTTTTCCTTTACTTTCTCAGTTAACTTTGAATCCTGTACTAATTTCCAAATCCTCCTTCAAAATCAATCTAGACTTGACCCTAACTCTGTTCAGAGACTTGAATTTTATCCTGCTGGCCATGGGCCCCCACTGCCACATGCCCCTCAGGGCTCACCCCTTTTGTTCTTCTCTACCATCAGAGGTCTTCCCTCATCCCCTGTGTTGCATTTGGGAGATAAGGACCACGGCTCTGTTGTCCTGGAAGCCCACTGAAATCATAACTCAACCCCAAGTAAAAATTAGAGGGACAGGGGCTGGGGAGATGGCTCAGTGGAATAAGCACTTCACTCGTCAGAGCGAGGGCCTGAGTTCGATTCCCAGTTCTGGAAAAAAAAATTGGAGGGACAAAGTTAAACAGGAAAAAAAGGAAAACAGTTTATTTGTAAGGAGGACACAGAAGGGGGATAAGTCCCTCTTCTTTCTCCCCCTTCCTTTTCCTTAGTGTAAGCTACTCTGATAAGAAAAAAATCAGGATGGTGTTCTGGAAAGATGGAAGATTTGGGATCCTTAGTTCCCAGATGCTTTGAGTGGGGGCTTGCTTCTCTCTCCACCCAGAACTTGCCATAAGTATAGACTGGCTTCTGGGCATTTCTGCTTATCATCATTTCTTCCCATGGATTCTAATCTGCTTCTTTCTGTTTAGTTGTCCTTGGTGTAACTTTTAAGCCCTTATCTTTGTGTCCAGTTAGCAAAAGTGTGCCTTACTCTTGGTTAGAGTTAATAAGGGTGCAGATGGATAGCCATTGTACTGTATATGATCCTAGAATGGATAATATAGTGACCCCAAATTGAAGACACATGTGTACGTGTGTATATGCTGGTGCATAGGTATGAGTGTGTGCTGTTAGTCCCCTCCACCCTGCCCATCCCTGTCTTCCCTGTATTTTTTCAGAATCAAAGGAGGCTCATCACGTGCAGACCTGGCTTTCCCCCATTCCCTTCTCTCAGCTCTTTTCTGATCTCTTGGTGCAAATCCCAAGGACACCTGGTGCCTTTCCTTATCTGTACTTTTTTTTCCTCTCTCTCTGTCCTGTCCTTGACTTATTTCCTAGGAGAATTTTTCTAGTAAAATTTACTTTTTAACTCATTTTAGTTAGGACTAAGAAGAAGACTCACTGAGGCCCCTATTCTATTTTCCTGTTTGCAGACCCCAGCCCCTACACCTCCCTCATTATCCTCTTTTGCTCTGCCCACCACACACTCTCCTACACATCATCTCTTCCTCGCCCTCCACAAGGTGGCAGAGGCCAGAGGCATTATCCACATTCATGTTTCTTTCTTCCTTTTTGACTTTCCCAATTCAAGTGCCAGGGCTTTGTCCACCCTCAGGCCCCATTGCAGCCTTTAGTTTCTCCCCCACCTGATAATACCCTTTCAGTGTCTCTCCCCCTCCATACTCTGGTATAACTCCATACTGTTAAAATACAGAAATATTACAAGAGTACTATGGTAGCCCCTAGGGAGATAATTTTCTGACATATCTTTTCTGTTTGTCTACCTATTAACATATGTTTATATGAATCAGCCTTGGACATGGGTAACGGCCAGACAAGACTCGCTCTATGACTGAAAAGGCAGCTGCCTGAGCCAGTTTATTTCAATTTGCACCAGGATGGGTGGCTTGTCCAGTTTTTCCCAAGATTATGGGAAATGTTATTATTTATTAAAAAACAATAAAACTTTATTTAAAGATCTGTATAAGATCACAGTGGCCATGGGCTCCCCCACCACCCATGGGGGCAGCAACAGAGACCCAACTCCAAAGTACAAACCCATACAAAGCAAGTACAGAGAGGAAACTGAAATGAAGCAAAACAGCAAAGCCACAGAAAAACACTGGCAAACAATACATTTTCTTAAAGAGTCTAAACTACCAGACTGAGTTCAAGCTGAAATCTAAAATGCAGTTTGTACAGAGAATAAGTCAAAGCCCAAATACCAGGTAAAAAGTGGCTCTCATGCTACAGACAGCCTCCAAGAGATCCAGGCAAACAAGGTAAAGACTCCTGCCTTGGGATGCCAAGAGAAAAAGCAGCTTTTCTGAATGCTCATAGAAGGGGCCTGGGGAGATGGCTCAGTAGACACAGAAATGTAATGAAGGTCCATTAGGAAAACATCTTGCCTGATTGGTAAATTTACTTTAAATTCTATGGTTTAAGTTCATATTTTTGTTGGATTGATGTGCCCAATTTAAAAAAAAAAAATACCTTTGAGATTATTCTTGAACTGTAATTACTGGGTTATTTTGCTGTTTTGTTGGTTGTTGCATGTACTAAGAAAAATTGTCGTTAAAGGTTATATAAAAACCAGGCGTGGTGGCACATATCTGTAATCCCAGCACTTGGGAGGCTGAGATAAGAGGATTGTTGTGAGTTCGAGACCAGCTTGAGTTACAAAGTGAGCTGTTATGCCTGAACTGCATAGTGAAACCCTGTCTCAAAAAAAAGGTTATATAAAGTCTTAAAGAGTAGTCAGCCTTAGCTAAAAATATCTTTGCTCTGCTTTCTGCTGCCACTAAGATTACAGTTTAAGATTATCAAAGGTTTATGTTATGGGTCACTCAGCAGAGAACCAGATCAGCCAGATAGAAATTTGAATACAGCCTTTTATTTACTGAGTTCAGGTCTGTCATTTCTCATGCAGGAGACTGATTGGAACATAGGTAGCAGAGGGGTATTGATAACAGAAATCACATCCAATTTGATAAGCAAATTTGTTATCTAGCACAGAACAACAGAAAACTGCATTTATCTGACACAGCTGCAAACTGTTTGTAACTAAAGGGCCTTTAGTCACTAAGTTTACTGATAACCTGACCATGTTTAAAGGAGATGGTTAGGGAGAGAGTTTGTTTTAACTCGCTGCCTTGACAGCAGTTATTTATTGCTAAACAGCCTTGAGCAGGGAATGAAGACTCATTCCTTAGAGTAGATAACAGGAAGCACAACGCTTTTTTTAAATAATTTTCCACAGTTAAAGCACAAAATTTAGTTAACCCATCACAGTTCACTCTTCCACCACCTCTCATAAAATGTAATGTCTCTGAGTTGACCAAAATAAGCATGTACCAGGAACATTTGAAAATCTAAAAGATTACTGGGCTTGTTACAAAAGACAATCAGAAAAAAACAATTACATAAAGAAGAAAGTTGTAAGTATAAAAATATTTTTGTATTAAAACTAGGAGATCCAGCTACGTCAAAATGTTGGTGGGAGATCAAGCTTATCAAAGGAAATACATGTCTGGCTACTCTGTTTGACTTTTGTTGGTTTGATTAGGCTTAAGATCTGTTTCTTTTCAAAGCTCTTTGTTGTTCAAAGGGGCTATGACAAGAATTAAAAATCATCAGTTACCTTCCCTCCAGCAAGGACAGCAAGATAGATATACAACTGAAGCAATAACCTGCAAGAAGAAACAATAATAAGTGATGATTATTCAAAGATGCCTATGGACAAGAGGGAATATATTTTTTTTAAAAATGTGACAAAAAAGAAGGCACTTA
Source organism: Ctenomys sociabilis (assembly GCA_004027165.1). Classification (NCBI taxonomy): domain Eukaryota; kingdom Metazoa; phylum Chordata; class Mammalia; order Rodentia; family Ctenomyidae; genus Ctenomys; species Ctenomys sociabilis. The sequence goes on along the minus strand of PVKA01026305.1, from coordinate 19,350 downwards.
GGGCTGGGGAGATGGCTCAATGGAATAAGTGCTTCTCTGGCAAGTGCAAGGGCCTGAGTTCAATCCGTGGTTCTGAAAAAAAAAAAAAAGAAGACACTTGTGTCAACCCTAACAACAACAAAATAGAGACCAGAGATTATAAAAAAGCACTCATACACAAAAGTGCTTTAAAACGACTGTCACAAAAGATATTATTTCCCTCTAGCTTTCAAATTCTTGATGAAAATGGCAATTACTAATTATTCTTATTTATTTATTTATTATTTGGCAGAACCAGGGATTGAACTCAGGCCCTTCCACTTACCAGGGAAGTACTTATTCCACTGAGCCATCTCCCCGGCTCCCCTAATTATTCTTAAATTGTTGCTCTTGGATCATGTTTGTGCAACCGTCTTCTCCAGTTTATTTCTCCAGGAATTCCACAGTTCTCAAAAATGACAGACAAATCCCTATGTTGTAGGCAGCTGAGTTAGCTAGAAATATTATAGACAGACAGCGCCAGGCTCTAGAAGGAGTTAACCCAGCAGACTAAAACAACTATTGGGGGGACTGATGCTCCTGCTGTGAACCAGACCTAAAGGCCAAACAAATGCTAAAAGAGTAGCACCTAGGATTGATATTCTAAATACGTAGCTATCCTCTGAAAAGACCCAAGTGAGTCACTAGCCCAACCCCCAAGGAGAAGAGACCCTGTCCGGTATTCTTGCCCTCTTACTACGACTCGCTTCCCCATTTGGTCCTGGGCCTAATCAACCTTACCTGAACAATGGTGTTTATAATCCCATTGGTTGACCATAGTTTTGTCCCACCCCACATCCACCTAAGCTAGACCCCTTCTCTACCTTAGTCCCACATGGTTTTGCCCTATAAAAGTCCCTAAAAGAGACAACTTCCATGGGCAACCCGCTCGGGTCCCCCTTCTGTCCCTCTCCGACAGAAGCTTTTCTATCCAATAAAGTTTTTTTCCTCAACCTCCGTTTGTTCCTAAGATTCATTCTTTGGTTTTAGAGAATACGAACTCATCCAGGTCAGGTTGGGAGTTTTACTTCCCTGTATCACCTACACCTACTGAGAGTGCGTCACTCAGTTTAGGTCTCAGCCCTGTCCTCAAAATCATTCTGTCTCTGATGACCAGCAAACTCTGAAGAGTGACACCTCCACTCAGCCCAGAGCAGTTATGGTTGTCACCACTTGGTCCCTTGTCAATGATTTGGTTGTTTCATCTGGAAAAATATGGTGACAAAAAGAGTTAAAATTCTCAGCACCCAGAAGTTCTTGGTAACATGTTTCTGCCCAGCACCTACTGGAGAGCCATAAAATGCTACACTGATGATGACCAAACTCAGCACAAGATAAAACCAAATACAAAAAGCCATTCTTTCTTTCCCCTGTAGTCAAGGGACAGTCAGATTGTCCTCAGACCTCTGGGAAGGAGCCCACTGTTTCAAACCCAAGGTCAACTCCAGCCTTCTTCTTCCCAATCTGCTGGGACTCGCTGCTGATAACTGATTAGGCCTCTAGTTCTAAGATCCTGTGACCTCCATCACCAGAACAATCCAGGGCTTGTCTCAGGAAGTGAGCAAGTGAGTCAGCCTCTTTTCTTTTCGACACAGGAACACTGTATTAGTTTTGACAGAAATATAGGGAAATTTTAGTTTTCTCCTCTGTCTCTATTAGGGTGTGTGATAGCCTTATGTTCAAACCACGCTATACCAAGCCTCAGCCTTATACCCTAAAAACAACAAATATGACTCATTCCTTTCTAGTGTGGGGACAGAAGTGACCCTTAGTAAGATTAGAATAATGACTCAGGCCCTTTTGAGGGACAGAAAATGTCATCTCTATATGAATGTGAGCAGTAAGCATTTTGTGGTTGGAAGCTGATAGGCTATGGATTTGACATCTGTCTCTGTGCCAGCAGCCCTGCCCTCTTAGTACCAGTTGCCATGCCTACCTAAATTTCCTTATGAGCCCACAAGACCAAACCCCTAGCAACAAGCCCAATATCCAGTCAACCAAGTGTCTGCTCTCAGAAGGTTGAAGCCAGGATCTCTACCCTGTAAAACAGGTTGCAGTTCAGCAATGCCCCCGCTCTGGACCCTGCCCCTCTAGTGTGGCTCTTTACCATTTCCTCTTATAATTCCTACAATAAAGTTACTTTTGTTGTGTCCCAGTCTTCTCTAACTCTTATTTCTATACTGGAGAGAGAGAAACAGCCTGCCAAGGGTGAGTCTGGGGACCCCTATGATCCAGACCCTCTGGAATTCACACTGGCACTCCCAACCTATCCCACTTCATTAGTGGAAATTTTGAGGACATTGCACCATTACCACCAACAGCTCTGCAACCTTAGCTACTTTTCCTTTCCTTAGCCCTCCTCCCTCCACAGCTCAGATCACACAAGCTTTGCTTCACATTTTACTCCATCAACCCAACCCTGTTGTGTGGGACACTAAAGACCCCTCAGTTGTTTCTCAGCACACTTCTGTCAAGCTTATTCTCAAACGCCCCATCTCCATTCTTCCCAAGACACAACATCTCCTTAGCCTATGGGCCATATGGAGACTCCAATCCACTATCCCCAAATTCCTCTCTGCCAGACTTCTAAAACCCACCACTCCTCCTTACAAAACTTCTATCTTAACCATAAAACCCCAATATAACGTATTATCTAGGCTCTTCCTCTTCCTGTGAGCAACCTGGGGTGACCTGTGAAAATGGTTTGCTACTTTCTTGAACTAGGAAACCTAATAAAATCATGCAAATCAAGAGGATCAAATCTTTCTGTTTGCTTTAAGAACACATGTGAAACTGCCCAGGCCTTGAAGAGTATGCATATCTGAAAGGCCACCAAGTATCTGAAGGATGTTACATTAAAGAAGCAACGTGTGTCATTCTGACATTACAATGGTGGAGTTGGTAGGTTCCCAGGCCAACAGTGGGACTGGGTGCAGGGCTGGTGGCACAAAAAGAGTGCCGAATTTTTCTGTATATGCTTAAAAATGAAGGGAGTAAGGTTGAACTTAAGGATTTAGATATAAATTCTCTGCTTTTTTTTTTTTTTTTTTGGAACTGGGGATTGAACTTAGGTTCTTGCACTTACCAGGGAAGTGCTTATTCTACTGACCTATCTCCCCGGCCCCAAATTCTCCGCTTATTGAACATATCCAGGTAAACAAAGCACACAAGATGCACCACTGTAATTACAGAGCTCATGGCTGGATTAACCATACATGAGCTTCCCCTGCCATATTGAGATGATCCTTAACAAATTGTTCCCAAACCAGACAAGGAAGTTGCACAGAAGAAAAAGATATCCCAGAAGAAACTGAAGAAGCAAATACTTATGGCACAGAAATAAATTAAGCATAAAATAAATGCAAATAAATTTTTAAAAAAGAACACATTTTCTAGTCTAGCACCTACACAATATCAATGAAGCCTCCCTACCCTTATACCCCTAGTGCATAGTTTATACAGTATTTCCTCAAACTGCCAGATACCTCTCATCTGATAGGTGACCTCAAAGATATTTTGTAGACTATCCCTCATGACCTCAGTTTCCAAAATCCTTTTATCCTTACCTAGCTGGATCCCAACACTGAAAATATTCAACTCATTTAAACTTTCCTTCTTCAGGCATTCTTCAAAAACAGTCCAGGCAGTTTTTAATAAACACTAATCAAAGAACTCCTGTCCCTTTCATTAAATCCTAGTTACTTTATTCAATATGTTGATGACCTTGTATTGTACAGCATATCTCTGGATTTGTGTATGGCACTCACTGTTCAGTTTTTTAACTTCTTAACAATAAAGACATGGGGGTGGTGTGGGAGGTGGGGGTGTGGGGAGATGGCTCAGTAGAATAAGTGCTTCCCTGGCAAGTGCAAGGGCCTGAGTTCAATCCCCAGTTAGAGAGAGAAAGAGAGAGAGAGAGAGAGAGAGAGAGATACAAGTATCTGTAGATAAGGACTAGAATCTTTTTTTTTTTTTTTTTTTGTCTTTTTGAGACAGGGTCTCACTATGCAGTTCAGGCTGGTCTTAAGCTCACTTTATAGCTCAGGCTGGTCTCCAACTCACAACAATCCTCTTGCCTCAGCCTCCCCAGTGCTGGGATTACAGGCATGCTCCTCCACTCCCGGCCTGATATTTCTTTTATGGGACTCAATAATTACTATCCACTATAGATCTCAAACTTTGGTTTCTGGCCAGCAAGATAGCTCAGGGGTCTAAAGTACCTGCTTAGGCAAGATCAGGCAAGTTTAGGCAGGGACCACCATTAGATCCCTTTAGATCCCAGCACCACATGTGTTGCCAGCCTTGCCCCCAGGGTGGGTAGAGCTGGCTGAAAACAAAAACAAAAACAAAACTTTGGTCTTCTAGCTAGACCACTGTTATGTTTATGTATAAGTGTCCCCCAAAAGCCTCATGCAGTTATGGGCTGGCTTCTGGAGTTTAAGATTGATTGGTATGGGTGTGGATGCTGTACTTGCCCTGCAGTGGATAATTTGTCTTCCAAGTTGAGTACAGAAAAGCTACTAGCTCACTACCTGAGCTGCAGCCCCTCCCTTTGCTCTTGCTCTTTACTGCCACCATGAAAGGTTTCTCTGTGCCCTGTGCCACTATGCCTTGGAGCCAGCTGAGCATGGACTGAAACCTCCAGTAACTGTGAGCTAAAGAAACCTTTCCTTCCCTGATTTTGAATGTCAGGTATTTGTCCCAACAATGAGAGAAGAATAACTGAGACAACCACTATATAAGGCCACCTGGGAAGGCCTCAGTTACCCTAAATCTCTCCTGCCTCTCTCTCTTCTGCTTTAAACCATCTCAAATTGAACCTTACTTCTGTATCATCATTCAGTGTCTCCAATCTCAATAAATGTTTCCACCTATATATAAATTCCAAAAGGCATTTTTGTCAGTACTCCTTGATCAACTTCTTGGAACAAACATATGACCTATACCTTACTTTCAAAACAGGTAACTAAGATGGTCTTGGGATGGCCATGCTGTTTCCATGTTCTAGGAGCAGCAGCTCTCTTAATAGGAAAGGTTCTGGGCCTGTTCTACTCCAGCATCTTAGAACTATCAAACCCTTGAGGTCTAATATTTGGTTGACTGGGTATTGGGCTTGTTGCTAGGGATATGGCTTTGTGGGCTAATAGGGAAATTTACATAGGCATCAGTTACTCTTCTCTAGTTGTTGGGACAAATACCTGACACCCCAAATGAAGGAAGGAAAGGTTTATTTAGCTTACAGTTACTGGAGGTTTCAATCCATACTCAGCTGGCTCCAAGGCAGAATGGCACTTGGAACAGAGCTAACTTTCATGGCAGTGGCAAAGAGCAAGAGAGCAAAAGGAGGGGCAGGGGCCGGGGAGATGGCTCAGTGGAATAAGCGCTTCCCTGGCAAGCGCAAGGGCATGAGTTCAAGCCCCGGTTCTGCCAAAAAAAAAAAAAGAAAAGAAAAAAAAAAAGAAAAAAAAAAAAAAAAAGGAGGGGCAGTAGCTCAGGCAGCTAGTTAGCCTCTTTCCCCTCCTTACATTGTAATGCAAATTACCTGCCGCAGGGCAGGTGCAGCATCCAAGCCCACAGTAATCAATCACAAAAGCTAGAAGTAGCCCCAAGATTGCGGGAGGCTTTAGGGGGATAATTATACGCACACTATAAAAGCATGACAACCTGCACTAAGAGGGACAGGGCTGCTGGCGCAGAGGCAGGTGTCAAATCCATAACCTGTCAGTTTCCAAGGGCAAAATGCTTGCTGCTCACACTCACATAGAAACTGCTTTTTCTGTCCCCCCAAAGGGCCTGAGTCATTATTCTAATCTTACTAAGGGTCACTTCTGTCCCCACACTAGAAAGGAATGTGTCATATTTGTTGTTTTTAAGGTATAAGGCTGAGGTTTGGTATACAATGGTTTGAACATAAGGCTATCACACACCCTAATAGAGACAGAGGAGAAAACTAAAAATTCCCTATATTTCTGTCAAAACTAATACAGTATTCCTGTGTCGAAAAGAAAAGAGGCTGACTCACTTGCTCACTTCCTGAGACAAGCCCTGGATTGTTCTGGTGATGGAGGTCACAGGATCTTAGAACTAGAGGCCTAATCAGTTATCAGCAGCGAGTCCCAGCAGATTGGGAAGAAGCAGGCTGGAGTCGACCTTGGATTTGAAACAGTGGGCTCCTTCCCAGAGGTCTGAGGACAATCTGACTGTCCCTTGACTACAAGGCAAAGAAAGAATGGCTTTTTGTATTTGGTTTTATCTTGTGCTGAGTTTGGTCATCATCAGTGTAGCATTTTATGGCTCTCCAGTAGGTGCTGGGCAGAAACGTGTTACCAAGAACTTCTGGGTGCTGAGAATTTTAACTCTTTTTGTCACCATATTTTTCCAGATGAAACAACCAAATCATTGACAAGGGACCAAGTGGTGACAACCATAACTGCTCTGGGCTGAGTGGAGGTGTCACTCTTCAGAGTTTGCTGGTCATCAGAGACAGGATGATTTTGAGGACAGGGCTGAGACCTAAACTGAGTGACGCACTCTCAGTAGGTGTAGGGATTTCTCTGAGGCTCGTTTTTGAAAACTGTGGAATTCCTGAAGTAAACTGGAGAAGACAGTTGCACAAATATGAACCAAAAAGAGCTATTTGCTCTACATATCTTTTCCTGTTTTCTGTTTTTTTTTTTTTTTTTTTTTGAAGGCTAAAATGCTAGCTAAAGGCATACACACACACACACACACACACACACACACACACACCGAGCTTCTCTTCAAGATTTAAAGCCAGGTAGGTTTTTCATTTCATTACTCATTCCATTGCCCACCCACAGCCAAGCTCCACTCCCTAACCCAGGCTTAAAGTCTGTTGTCCTGATTCTGATGGGCAGCTAAGGTCTCTATTTCAGACAGACCACTGGTGTTCTGGGGCACTTGTGCTAATAAAACTTTCTGCCTCAGTCCTCTCTGGTCCTTAAATCAACCTAACAGTGCACATTTATTTCTCCTAGTTCCTCAGCTGACAGTCAACAGTCAAGGCACCCGCAGACCCGCATCCTGCAAAGGCTGTCCTCCAGGCTTCTTACTCATCGTATTCTTGCATACTGGAAGGACAGGAATTGCTGGTGCTCCTTTCTGCTCTTGTCAGGGAACTAATCCTTCCTCTACCTCCTGGTGCCCCAGGCTTGTCCTATGTGGGCTGCATTTTCCATCTGCATCTTGTCAGTTTCGATTTTTTCTTATTTATTTTCTTTTCTATGTTGATGCTTGCTGATTTCTTATGATAGCCTTATCACTAGTATTGAGGCTGCCCAAAAAGATATCCATTCTTCAGAGATGTCCTCTAGATTAAGTGATTCTTTATAGCTCTCCCAAGAAGATACGTTCCAAACTTGTAAAGGATGCAAAGTTACTATTTGGATCAGCACCCAGTCCTTTGGTACTGGGTTCAATGGTGATTATAACCCAATAGAATCATGGCATTATCATACAGGAGGAAAAACTGAGTATAACATGTATGATCTCCTTGATAAAACAGTACTATTACTAACAACAATAGTTTCAAGTATAGCTTCACTACTGACAAACTGCGGTAACCATGAACCTGCTACTCCCAACCACAGGAGCAAACTCTAAAGTTATATAGCAAAATCAAACATATACCATGAACTTTTATGCAGTGATTTTCCCTTTAGTGGCATGACTTTACCCTTTTATGTGGGCCTATATGGTGTTAAGATGGGCATGGGACAGAATAAAGTTATGAATATGGTTAAATATGGCATAGTCAAGGCTGAAGGTCAAAGGGTGATCTCCTGAATTTAAAAAAACTAGAGGACACTGAAGAAGAAGAATGAAATAGAATGCAAAGGAGTAATCAGAAAGGGAAGAGCCAATGTTTGTTTACTTGAAAGTTTAAATTCAAACAGCAGTTTTGGAAAGAGAGAAAGACAATCAATGGAAGAAACCAAAAAAAGATATGTAAGAAACCTAAATAGTGGGGCCAGGGAGATGGTTCAGTGGAATAAGTGCTTCCCTGGCAAGCGCAAAGGCCTGAGTTCAATCCCCAGTTCCACCAAAAAAAAAAAAAAAAAAAAAAGAAACCTAAATAGTGAAAAAAGAAGAAAGGGTAGGAGAATGAAAAAGAAAGGAAGGGGCCAGGGAGATAGCTCAATAAAATAAGCACTTGCCTGGCAAGTGCAAAGGCCTGAGTTCAATCCCCAGTTCTGAAAACAAAACAAACTTTGAAAAACAAAGGAAAACCATAAAAACATCCAAAAATAAAATAGTCATGAAATAGAAGAGAAAACAAAATGAATTCCAACCTGATAGGAAAGGCATAGCCAATCAGACAAACAAGGGAGAATGAAATAGCAAAGTACCTCTGGTGTTTACAGTTCTGTGATAGTGTCCATGTCAAACTATTTTAACAGTTTCCCAGTTGCCCAAGCTGGCCCTGAACTCCTGGGTACAAATGATCTCCTTATCATAGCTGGAACTATAGATGTATACCACCATGCCCAGATTATTCATGTAGTTTAAATTTATTTTTACAGAATTGATAAAATATCTATGTAATGGTTTTACTTTGGCACTCATGCTTATAGAGTAAGAAATGCTTTGGCACTCATGCTTATAAGAGTAAGAAATGCTTTCTGTGCACACAACTCTCTGGATTCCCAGTAGCAGAAATAATAACTTTTCTGGATTTTATTTTCATACAGAGAATGTGTGGGATTTCAAGAGATGCTGATTTTCTATAAAACTACTTACTCATTGGTGAAATTTTTCATCTGAGCATGAAAACTAAAACCTAGAAATACCAAATATTCTGAAGTGGTTTTTAAAAAGTCATCAAGACTTGAGCAGCAAGCAGAGAGCGTCAGTACTGAGGATTATCGTCAACTTGGAAAAGGTCAGGAAGCACGGAGACTGCAACTCACTTTTCATGTACTATAGACACGACATCTTTTTTTTTTTTTTTTTTTTTTTTTTTTTTTTTTTTTTTTTTTTTTTTTTTTTTTTTTTTTTTTTTTTTTTTTTTTTTTTTTTTTTTTTTGTGGATCCAGGGGTTGAACTCACACTTGGGAGGCTGAGGTGGGAATATCACCTTGAGTTCAAGGTCAGCTTTGTCCTAATGAGACTTTGTCTCAAAAAATTAAAACAGAAAAATTAGGTAAGAGGTCAGGGAGATAGCTCAGTAGAATAAGCACTTGCCTGGCAAACTCAGGGTCCTGAGTTCAATCCTTGGTACCACAAAAAAAAAAGAAAGAAAAAAAAGTATGCAATGTAGAATTAAGTAAAATTTAAAATATGACTAGGCATCAGAAAATTTGATTTGCAAAATTTCAATCCTAGAAACAAGTATTTATAGCATTAACTGAAAGGATAGCAGAAAAAGATAGTGTAAAAACAAGAACACAAGGCAAAGAGATGTTTCCTTAAATTCAGAGACTCCATCAGTAGCTAATTATAGGGAGGGAAGAAAGAAGGAAGGAAGGAAGGAAAAGAGACAGGATTTTTAGAGTTTTTCTCTTAAATTCATTCTGTAACATCACTCTCCTAATTGAATAACAAATATCAAATATCTGGACAATTGGTCCTCAAGCGTAATATTATTAGTGTCTGAATACCCAGAATTCAATATGACACACTACAAATGGTAAAAGCTAAATTTTTTAATGTAAGATAAATAATTAACTGATGAAACATTTAAATTTATTTAAACATATTTTAAGTTATTATATTGTTGCTTGGAGTACACACCTGAAATAATACGAAGTGTAACCAAATATTAAGCCATAAAGCAAGTAAACAAAATGGGAAAAATATGCCTAGATTTCCAATCCTCACACCCACTCCCACTTGCCTTGTTAAAGGCATTTAGGTAAGCTTTTAATTCACAACATATGAAAAGATCGGCTAACAACAGACCCAACTTAAACTTAGCTTATAGGTGCTACACAAGAGGAGTGCAGGCCAATACAGTCAACTTCCTGCTGAAAGCCAGTCCTGTTTTCTATCCTATTTTACTTCAGGCCTGCTGAGACACAGCACCACTCATAGGTACTGCCTGTTCAAGTATGGAATAGATAATTTTTTTTTCATTTTTTTTGTGGAACCAGGGATTGAACTCAGGCCCTTGCTCTTGCCATTTATTCCACTGAGCCACCTCCCTGGCCCCTGGAATAGATCATTTGAATGCATAAATAACTTAAAAGTAAAGTAGAAAAATGGTTCTCAAGTGACGGCAAATAAATGTAAGGTCAGCTGTAGATCTTCAGCACATCAACCATGACACCGAGCAATCCCCTCCCCAATGTCCCCCAACTCTGGGGACATCTCATCTCATCTCTGGGGACTCTCTTGCTGCTGTCACTGTGGCTACAGTTACCACAGTGGCTTTACAGATAGCAAAAAGCTTAAAGAAACTGGAAACTTCATACAGAGTTGACATTCCACTGAATGATAGACACAAATGAATGGACTATTTAGACTGGTAGCCCATTTCCTTTTAATTTTACAAGTGCTTAAGGATGCTTGATATTAACAGACTCTGTCTCCAAGCACAGAATAATGAAGCTTGCTTTAGTAGTCGAAAGAATAATTCTCTTCTAACATAAAGCAAAAGAACAGATGCTCAAATATCAGTTGTAAGGACCAGTTGAACTATGATTTGGGGAGTTTCATTTTGTTTCAGTGTAGGGTAGTTGTTTCGGAGGGTTTTTTCAATGTACACATGTACATACAATGTAAATACAGTTGCTTTTCTTATGTTTCATTAGCTTTTATAGTCATATTCCATATCATTAAAATTCACTGCCTGCCAGTACCAAATTTATAAGACTCAAACACTTGACAGCATGGTAAAGGGCTATGGACTCCAATATAAACTTCAGGGTCACCCTGACACTTCTCACTATGGAATGAAAGCACTAAATCCTCTGCCCAGGGAGATGATGTCATTCAAGAGTACTGTCATTCTGTCATCAAAATGAGGAGCTTTGGCACTTCTTGTTCCCTGGAAGAACTTCTGATTATTAGAAGCTCAGCAAACAGTGAGTAACCCAAAGTGAATCAATATTCACTAAATGGGCTATGGAATGCTCTAGAATTCTACCATAGCCAAGATCCAGAGACCAGAAGCTGAGAACTGTTGTATCCACATGAGTCTTCATTAAAGCATAACAATACAAACCAGCTCCTTCCCTCATCTGAAACCAGGCTCTGTGGTAAAGAAGGAAAGGTGAAGGCCATGTTGCTTCCCAAGCCCCTAGCATTTCAGGCTACACCTAACAATATTATCACAGTGCAGAATATAATCCCACTTTGCAAAGACTAGAGTGGGAAATTATGGATGCTTACCATGAAATGTTACACAAGCATGAGAAATCCTCATCACCTTGTAGGTACACTCTCTCAAAAATCTACATAAATATTTTGTTTCTACTACATAAAGATCTTTATAAAGAAAAATGTAGCCTAGTGTAGTATACATGTTAAGCAGATTTTAAGAGACCCTACATCTTGAAGGGTGGACATTTATGCCTTATCTCCATGAAACATGATCAATTTTAGGTGATAGTTGACACTAAGTAGGGAACCAAACTGCATTTCATTCACAACATATAATCATCAAAACTGCATGTACACATAGAAGTCTGTGAAAAAAGCCTGAGATAACTATATTTAGCCTTTCAGATTAGGAATACAGAGCCAGAGAGCCAACCTATATATCCCCCCAAGTGCTAGAGCAGCAACATTTCTGTTTCATTGTGATCATAAAGTTGAATTAAGGGACACAAAATAGAGATCTTTCCTTACAGTTTGAAGCCTAGAATGAAACAAGACAAAACCAAAGTTCTCGCACTCTCAAAAATAGTTTCATATTGGTCTTATATTCTATAAACCCCAAGGACAGCTTAGTTCTCCAATTCAGGCATTGCCTCGAGGTCCACCCACATTTCAGGATGCCTCCAGCTGGCTCATCAAGATCTTCCTGCTGTATTCATAGGCCAAAAACAGTGCCGCATTGGACGGGATTGCTCTGATAAGGGTAGCTTTCAGTCCAGAATATAAGGTTAGGATTCCTTCATTTCTCACAATATTTATGAGAGTTCCAATAAATCCTGCCTGTTTTCCGTGCATGGAAAGAACCTGAATTCTAGATTTAATACAATCCACTGGAAATATGACAAACCAGAGGCAGATTCCAGCAATTCCACCACTTAATATCAAAGAGGCAGGGCCGAGTTCATCCTTTGATCTCCCAGATGCCAAAAATGTTCGGCTCAGTTCATAGCCACCAAAGAAGAAGAAATAACCTGGTATCTCCTGAATGAGAGTGGTTGAGAATCCATGGTAGAAGCCTAAGGGGCCATCCTTCCTAAGGATATTCTTCACGACACACCAGATTGAGTTATGGCTCTTTGCTATCTTCCCTGACATCTCCATTTCATGCATGGTCTGCAGCCGGCACTTGACGAGCTCAGTAGGGCAGAGGACCAAGGCTGCAAACCCAGAGGCCAGGGATCCTGCGGCCGCAGTCTGAAGGTCACTCAGTGCTGTCTGCGTGTCCAGTCCAACCACTTTCCTAACAAACTGCTGGCAGAAGCCATAGCACATGAATAGCACAGAGCTCTGGCTAACGTAAGCCATCAGCGCAGGGCCGGTTCCCTTGTAGAAGCCCCAGAAGCCCACTTGTCTGTAGGTCTTCAGGAAGCAGTCGGTGAGACTCTGATATAGGCTGGGAAACGTCTGCATCTTCACCTTTATTGTGTCAAAGGGCTGCCCCGTCAGGACACACGCGGTGCCCCCAGCAGCCCCTGCCGTGAGATCGATGGCGGCTTGGATGGAGGGGCTGGACTTCATGTTTGGGTCCCTCCTTTCTGGGGGTAGGACTCTTGACTCAAGCCAGCGGCCCCCACTGCCCCGGGAGTCCGCGGAATCCTGGGTTCAGCCGCCGCCGGCCAGGCCGCAGTCACCTTCCGCGCTCGCGAGTAACCCAGTAACCCCCGGCCTGGGGCTCGCGGGGCTCAGGAGCGGCCAGAAGGGGCCTAGCAGCAACCGGCTGCGCAGCCCAGCACGAAGCGGAAAGGAACGCTTCAAAGAACTGTGCCATTGAAAGTAGTTTGTCATTGAAAGTGTACTGCCAAGAGGAGACAAGGTAAAAAGAATTAAGATGTGTCACGCACACGTACCAACTGCCAGCGATACGGGTAATCACTGTGTACTGCAAACATGGTTCAACAGAACTAGCACAAAAACAAAAAAGGAACAAAGCATTTTTGCAACTATGGCCAGACCTAAAGTGTTGGTGTTCAACGAAGGAGGGGTGAGTCAGAAGTGTAGTTCGGTGGTAGAGTATGTGCTCAGCTTGCACGAAGCCCAGGGTTCAAGCCCCAGCGAGAGACAAGAGAAGACAAAGCTGTGTAGAGTTGGTGACCAAAAGCTGATGGCTGCTTTTATCAGAAAACTTAACAAACCTGTTCCGCAGCTCGCTGCAGCTCTGCGGGAGGCAATGGAGTGGCAGCCTGAGGCTTGCTACTTCAGAGGCAAAAACAAATCTGCGGGCAGTAGGTATGCTGAAAAGGCTCCCTTTGAAGTGATTCTTTCATTTAGAATCTTTTTTTTTTGGGGGGGGGGGTGTTTAATTACTCTTGGCTGTCAGTAAGTATTTAAAAACAAGGAAGTAAAGACAAGGTTTTGAGTGGGTAAATTCAACAGGTAACCTTCACCATAGTAAGTGGCCAGACCTGACCCTTTTTTTTTCCCCTTTCTTTTTTTTTTTTTTTACAGGGCCCTAATGTCAGTATTTGAAATTTGGAATTTTCTCTAGGCTCAGGTTTCTTCAGAGAAAGTCTTCCAAGCTGATGTCTAAGCATTAGTGGGCATAGGGAGGGAAGCTCATATGCCTGTGTACTGGTTTGATGAGAACAAAGTAGGAGGGGCGTCACTCCTGTACTACATATAAAGACTTTCACATAATTTCCTTTGCAGATCCTGTACATCCCAACATTGTTCTGTGCCTGTAATTTGGCTCTTTCTTAGGTCAGTTTATCCAGAAAATAAGCCTTGCACCCTTCTAGGGTGGAGAACCATCTGGCTTCATAGAGCAGGTAGGTAGGACAGGGATCCTGAACATACAACTTTCAGCTCCCTTGCATGAATCTCACATATCCAGCCCCACATCTTTCCATCTTTCCTGGAGTCTCCCTTTAAAACTATGAGTTGCCTGTCACAGGTTCTATACCAAGTGTACTTGTCTCTCTGGTATGACCCCCTGTAGACATTTAGCATAATAATTAACTGAATGCCTTTATTATTCCAATCAACTTTGTCTGGGCTGAAAATGAATTGGTATCTTTCACTCACTCATATCTCCTATTACCTTTGTCTTTGGGATTAGCATCTTTCAAAACCCCTCTTGGTTATTTTAGCAAGAGATATGTGAGAATAATCTGCCATTTTAGACTATAAAGTCTGCCATTTTAGACTATAAATTATTTGTCATGTTCAAGGGATTTTTTTCTGTGTTTTAAAAAAACACAAAAGGGCAAGGAGGAAAAGCATTTTATGCTATTGAGAAGACTTGTCAAGTTATCCCGATACACATTTAGTACTTAAATCGCCATTTTTTTAATGTATTTAGTACAGGGTCTCACTACACAGATTGGACTCACAGTAATCCTGTCCTTCAGCCTCCCAGGTGCTGGGATTACAGGTGTGCACCACCACACACCACGTGCTCAGTCGCCATCTCAACTTGCCCAGGGGCAGGGCCCACATGGCAGGCCCCAGTTTGAACCTCCAGCTCCTGCATCTACCTAAGCAGGCGCTTTAATCTGTTGCACTATTTGGTAGGCCCTTAAATGGCCATGTTAAATAACCATTAATTATATCTGGAGCACTATTTTTAAAGCACACTCCAGATCTACAAAGAAATGCAAGATAATAATTATTAGGTCTTAGATTTGTTTGGGCATTTTTAAGATAGCAAATTATCATTTTGTGAATTAGATTTGGGATCATCTTGGGAATTAGACCTAGCAACCAAATTCCAAAGTTTTATATTGTGTAAGAGTAAATAAATAAACTTATATTTCAAAGGTTACAACAGGTCTTTTCATTTTTAACTGATATGCATTTAAACTATGAAAAACATGCACAATATTAAAAGTCATTGAGGACTAACTGAGGCTCTACATTCAAGGCTCTATATTATTACAGCGAATACTAAATAGCAGAATAAACTATTTAAATATACTTTTCTGTAAATATATTATTAAATAAAAATCATCTACTACAAATTAAAAATCTTCTTTTGAAGCTTCATGAGGAAAAGAAAGTCTAAAATTAAATTGAGTGCAAAATGAAATGAACGATCATATTATTTTTCCAGTGGGTTAGAAGCAGATCAAGCTGTTAGGAGTATGACTTAGAACAAAAGGAGCCCATTAAAATATCTGTAACAGATTAAAAAAAAGTCAAAGAAAAAATTTTAAGTAATTTTATTGAGAAACAAATAGCAATGAGACAGTTTCAAACCAATTAGTGGGACAGTGTCAATAATTAATACATTACTGTCTTAGTTACTCTTCTTTCATTGCTGGGACAGATGCCCAACACCCAAAATGAAGAGAGGAAAGGTTTATTTAGCTCACAGCTACTGGAGGTTTCTTTACTCAGCGGGCTCCAAGGCAGAGTGGCACATGGCAGAGAACAACATTCATGGGGGTGGCAATGAGCAAGAGCACAGAGAGAGGTAGCAGCAGCTGAAGCTGCTAGCTTCTCTTCCCACCTTACATTGTAGTGCAAATTACCTGTCCAGGGCAAGTGCAGCATCCACCCCCACAATAATCAATCACAAAACTCCAGAAGCCACCCTAAGACTGCATGAGGCTTTTGGGGGACACCTATACACAAACCATAACATTCCACCCCTGGACCCCCAAAGACTCATGCACAACCCTTTATGCAAAAGCCATTCTAGTTCATCTCTTAAGAGTTGTCAAAGTCCCAACAATTTCAGCATTGCTGAAGTCCAAGTCCCAAGTCTCCTCCAAGATCCCGGGCAAACTTTTAACTGTGAGTCCCTGTACAAATGAAAGCTTAAACACTTGCAACATTCAAAGGCACAAGATAAACATTACCATTCCAAAATGTACATATAGCAAGATACCAAACACTGGGACTAACACAAGTCCAAAATCCAGCAGGGCAAACATTAAGTCCCAAAGTTCCATGTGGGACATCCGAAGCAATCTGTGATGAGTTGTGAGCTCCAAAGGCCTTATATGGCATCTCCCCTACAGCATTTGTGGTGGTAGCTCCCATGGCACCTCTCTTAGGCTGGCTTTGCTCCTTCCTTGCAGTTTCCCTTATATGATCCACATTCCTTGCTTTTCCAGACTTCTGGGTTTTCTACTGACTAGGCTTCTCACTGGAAGCTTCACACACTGCCCTCTCAGGGGCACACTGCCAGGTGTCCCAGGCCTTCTTCTTAAGTCTAGATGGAAGCCTTCTTAACCTAAGAATTCCTGCATTGTTCATGTGCCTAAAACCAGTACCACATGGATGATGCCAAGGTCTGCTGCCAGCTGTAGATGTAGCCAGGCTTCCTTCTCTCTTGGGTGTAGGGGTCAAGTGCCTGGATAGCTGAGCACTCTGACCCTGATTCCTAGAAACAAATTCTCCATGCCCACACCATTCTGGAACCTGATGTGGCCACTGCCACAATTCTGGAACAAAGGGCTCAGCAGCTTTCCCCTCAAGGCAAAGTCCCAGACCTTTGTAGTTCTGAGGCCACAAAGGGTGGAGACCTGCCTCCTCCTGTGATGCCCGCAAGCCATTCTTTCCATTCTCAGGTTCCTTCCCAGCAGTGGAGATCATCTCAGCTCCATCTTTGCAGTCCACAACTCTCTTGCTACTTCGTTTCTGGCCAAGCTCAATATTTTGAACCATCCTCCTGGGCTCATTGCTCTTCATTCTCAACATAAATCTGGCTAAAAGCCACCAGTAAAAACCATGCCACTGCCCCAATATTTGGCTGCTTTGAAATATCTTTTGCCAGATTAATCAGTCCACCATGCTTAAACTCACTCTCCGGTAAAGTAGCTGGACACCAACAAAATGCAGACAACTTCTCTGCCAAGTCAAAACACAAATGATGTAGAGTTGAACAACCAATGCAGTCCTTCTTCCCAGAGAAAACTCCACAGCCTGGTCTTCACAGGTCAGCTCTCCATTAGCCTTCTGGTCTTCTGAGCTCTGACCAAAATTTCCTAAGCACAACAGCCAAAGCTGTTTCAGCACTTCACTTGTAGGCGACATCTCTGAACCTTTCCTATCCATTCCTATAAGCCATTACCAAAAGCTTGTAATCCACATAGTCAGGTTTAGCCCAGAAACAACCCCTCTCCTGCGGTACCAAATTCTGTCTTAGTTTCTCTTCTCTCATTGCTGAGACAAGTACCCGACACCCAAAATGAAGGAAGGAAAGGTTTATTTACCTCACAGTTACTGGAGGTGTCAGTCCATACTCAGCTGGCTCCAAGGCAGAGGGGCACATGGCAGAGAACAACCTTCATGGGGGTGGCAATGAGCAAGAGCACAAGGGAGACAGCAGTAGCTCAAGCTGCTAGCTTCCCTTCCCACCATACCTTGTATGCAGATTACCTGCCCAGGGCAGGTGCAGCATCCACACTCACAGTAATCAATCACAAACTCCAGAAGCCACCCTAAGACTGCTTGAGGCTTTGAGGGGACACCTAGACAGAAACCATAACAATTGCATGTTGTTACAAGATGCAGACCTGATATCCTGTCCACAAACACTATTGGAACACATCTTTCTATTTATTGAATTAAGATAATGTAGCTGTTTACCAAGAAATTCTGAATCTAGTGACTTGCCAAATAGTTAACATTACTACCTCATTTTGGAGACAACCTAAAACATAAAAGTCAGTTCCTGTAAAGGTGAAAATTTCAAAGGACGACCAGATAGCTCAGTGGATTAAAGCGCCTGCTTAGGCAGATCCAGGGCTCACAAATTCAATCCCCAGCGCACCACACCAGCTCCACCCCTAGGGCATGCTGAGATGGAGACTGAGCACAGTGGTGCATGCCTGTAGCCCCAGCACTAGGGAGACTGAAAACAGAAGAATCACTATAAGTCTGATCTATGTAGTGAGATCCTATACTAAATAGTTTTTTTTTGGCGGAACCGTGGATTAAACTTACGCCCTTGCATTTGCCCAGGAAGCACTTTGTCCACTGAGCCATCTCCCCAGCCCCTAAATGAATTTTTAAAAGGTGTAAATTTCAGTGTGTTTAAAAATATTTTAATCTTTTAACTTTCCTGTCAGTTAATGGATCAAGGACTGTGTTGATATTTCATCTGCACTGGTTATATGAGAATTTATCTCTGCACTGGATCCCTTTGGACTACAATTCATTCATACAGCCAGCTGGCCTCTAATTCCAAATCAATATTTGACTCTTGTTTAGTTTTCATTTTTATCTTAAATAACCAAATTTATGCTATGAATTTAGCTGTCCATCAGTCAAGGAGAAAAGATAAATCTAACTTTCCTCCTTTGGTTCTTGTGCAAGGAAAAACAATGAAGGTATTGTTCTCATCCCAACCAAAGGGAAAAACAGGATTTTAAAAAATAAATATGCTTCATTAACCATTAAGCAGGAGTTAGGATACAAGCTTCAGCCAAGAAAGAAATGGAAGCAGAGGCGTTAGGGAAATATCAAAACTTTTTTGCAAGGGGTGAGTTGTGTTATGGACCCTGCAGTAGAGCTACTCTACTGAACATTCTTTGTAAGACTTTGTGTGCACCTGAGATGAGTTTTTTTCATAACAACTAAGAACTTCAGAACAGCACTGTCACAGGACCTTGTCTTGTAAAGCAGAATAAACCTTCATCTGAAGGTTTATGAAAGAGGGTCATCTGGAATTGTGTTCGCAGCCGCCGCCGAGCTGCCGTCGCTCTCTAACGCCAGCGCCGCCTCTCGCTCGCCGAGCTCCAGCCAAAGGAGAAGGGGGTAAGGAGGTCCCTGTACCATGGCTCGTACCAAGCAGACTGCCCGTAAATCCACCGGTGGTAAAGCGCCCAGGAAACAACTGGCTACAGAAGCCGCTCGTAAGAGTGCGCCCTCTACTGGAGGGGTGAAGAAACCTCATCGTTACAGGCCTGGGACTGTGGCACTCCGTGAAATTAGACGTTATCAGAAGTCCACTGAACTTCTGATTCGCAAACTTCCTTTCCAGCGTCTGGTTCGAGAAATTGCTCAGGACTTCAAAACAGATCTGCGCTTCCAGAGCGCAGCTAT
>PVKA01026304.1:0-31879 GCA_004027165.1 Ctenomys sociabilis | reverse complement strand
ACAAAAAAAAAAAAAAAAAAAAAGTAGCATAGAGTCCCTCAGAGGGATGATGGGGTAGCAATTGGGCCCACTCAGTGTGCAGATCCACCCCCACTCTTCCCTTCCATTTCTGTCCACAGGAGCCAGGCCAGGCCCTTTATTGGGCATCAAGGACATATACAGAGGGGCCTCTAAGTTGGGCTTTGCAGAATCAATAGGAGTTCCTGGTACCAGGGATTGAACTCAGGACCTTGTGCTTGCCAGGCAGGCACTTATGCTGCTGAGCTGTATCTCTGGCCCTTCAATAGGAGTTTGAAAGTTAGAGTAATAGAAGATGAGGCATTCTAGGTGAGAGAAAAGAATGAGCAAAGCTCTAGAGGCAGGACTTTCTAGGAAATGCTTGGAAGAATGGGAGCTCAAGGCTTTTAGGAAGCAGAGTCAAGGGATTGTTGTCCTGAGGGATTGCTGAAGCCCAGCCAGGAATGGTCATGAAGGCCAGAGTGCATGATGGGTTAGGAAGCAGAGGAGGGGCTGGGGAGATGGCTCAGTTGAATAAGCACTTCCCTGGCAAGTTCAAGGGCCTGAGTTTAATCCCCAGTTCTGCCAAAAAAGGAAGCAGAGGAGCCTGTCCAGACAGTGCTGGAGCTCTACAGCTGATGGAAGCAGATACAGGGAGGCACCTGAGTGGGTGAGCTGCAGGCTGCTAACTGAGGCCCCAGAAGCTGTCAAGATAGGAAAGTGAAGTCAGGGTGGATGAATGTTTGGGGTTGAATCACAAGGTGTGGAGACTCCAGACAAGGGGAGAAGATTAGGAGAAACCCTTCAGGAGTTGCTTTGGTTGATAGGTACTGAGGTCCCCATCACAAGAGGCATGGAGGTTCTGGGCTGAGCCTAGGTGCTGGCCCTGGGCATTCCTGAGCCTTGGCCTGGTCTCTCCCAAAGGCCTCACATGTGAGGAAGATGTGGACGAGTGCCTGTCGGAGCCCTGCCTCCATGGGGGGACCTGTGATGACTCTGTGGCTGGATACACCTGCCGGTGCCCAGAGACCTGGGGCGGGCATGACTGCTCTGTGCAGCTCACTGGCTGCAGGGACCACACCTGCCCACTGGCTGCTGCGTGCACCCCCATCTTCAAGTCTGGAGTCCACAGTTATGCCTGCCGCTGCCCGCCTGGCACCCATGGGCCTGACTGTGGCCAGAATACCACCTTCTCTGTGATGGCCAGGATCCCTGTGTGGGCATCAGTGCCAGCTGGTGGGCCCCTGGGTCTGGCACTAAGGTTTCGCACCACGCTGCCTGCCGGAGCCCTGGCCACTCGGACTGATACTCAGCATAGCTTGGAACTGGCATTGGTGGAGGGCACACTTCAAGCCACTCTCTGGAGTCATGGTGTCACTGCTGTTGTCCTGAGACTGCCAGGCATGGTCCTAAATGATGGCCACTGGCACCAGGTGGAGGTGACACTCCGTCTTGGGACCCTGGAGCTGCAGCTCTGGCATGAGGGATGCTTTGATGGGCTTTGTGTGGTCTCTGGTCCGGTGGTCCCAGGTCCCACAGCTTTGGTGGCTCCTGGGCCTCTAGGACCTTGCTCTGCACGGCTGGGCGGCTTGGCCTTTGCCGGCTGCCTCCAGGACGTGCTTGTGGATGGGCACCTTGTGCTCCCAAACAACCTCAGCCAGAATGCTGTCCTGGGCTGTGAACGCCGTGAGCAGTGCCAGCCCCCACCCTGTGCCCACGGAGGGGCCTGTGTGGACCTGTGGACTCACTTCCACTGCGACTGCCCCCGGCCATACAGTGGTCCCACGTGCACCAATGGTGAGGCCAGGGGGAGGCAGCACCTGCAGCCTGGGTCCGCCCACCCCCCTGACCCACATGCCTCAAGCTGGGCCTTGTCTCTCCCTGCAGAGATTCCTGCTGCCACCTTTGGCTTGGAGGGCACTGTGAGCTCCACCTCCTTCCTGCTCCCCAAGCTGCCAGGCCCCAACCTCACGGTGTCCTTCTTCCTCCGCACACGCGAGCCCGCTGGCCTGCTGCTCCAGTTTGCCAACCACTCAGTGGTGGGCCTGACAGTCTTCCTGAGTGAGGGCCAGATCCGGGCCGAGGCGCTGGGCAGTCCTGTTGTGGAGCTGTCTGGGCGCTGGGATGATGGGCTCCGCCGCCTGGTGACGCTCAGCTTTGGGACTGATCAGCTTCAGGACCTGGGGCAGCAGGTGCACGTGGGCGGGAGAATCCTCCCTGCCGACAGCCAGCCCTGGGGTGGGCCCTTCCGAGGCTGCCTCCAGGACCTGCGACTCAATGGCCTCCGCCTCCCCTTCTTTCCTCTGCTGGGGAACAACTCCAGCCAACTCAGTGAGCTGGGCGAGTCCCAGAATGTCACCCAGGGCTGCGTGTCTGAGGACACATGCAGTGTGAGTGCCTGGGAGGGGACCTTAACCCAGGATCTGTTGTGGGTTGCTGGGGGTTGGTGTGTCTTTTCCCTGTTAAGGAAACTGAGGCAGGGTTGGGGAGCGGCCTGTCCGAGGTCCTTTGGCTAGAGGCAGCACTATATTCGAATTAAACTCTCCATCCGGCTACTCCTCTCTGGTGGGACTTGTGCCTGTCCCCATTCCATCAGTCTCTGGCTGATGGACACCTTGACCTAGACATAGGGCTGCTCAAGCCTTTTGCTTGGGGGAGAGGGCCCTGTGAGCTCAGGAATAGCACTTACTCCGGAGCTGGAGTGGCCTGATGTTAAGTGTCTCCTGTCCCTGACCTCCTTCTACATGGTTTGGAGGTCGTGTGTCCCCAGGAGCTGCTCTGTGTGGTCAGGGCAGTGATGGTCCTGGAGCTGATGCTGTCCCTAGCCTGAGACAGCCTTTCCCTTACTATCTTGCAGCCCAACCCCTGTCTCAATGGCGGGACTTGCCTGGTCACCTGGAATGACTTCCACTGCACCTGTCCTGACAACTTCACAGGGCCCACCTGTGCCCAGCAGCTGTGGTGTCCCAGCCAGCCCTGCCTTCCACCGGCCACCTGTGAGGAGGTCCCGGATGGCTTTGTCTGTGAGTGCATGCCCTCGGGAGCCTTCCGGCTGCAGCTGGATACTAAGCTGCTTAGATTCCCCCCCATGCTTTATGCTGGACCCCTGGCCGGGAACATTTACAGCCCCTGCTCATGGTGGTTGATCACTGCATCCAGAGGGACAGAGCTGGCTAGAGAAGGCGAGCGTGTGCAGACTCTGACGAGCCACAGAGAAGGACACTGCAGGCAGGAAGGAGAGCATGTCGTGTGCAAAGGCCCTGAGGTCTACAAGACCAGCTAAAACAAATGCAGAGGGGACACAGCAGGAAATGGGGTGAAGAAATAGGCAGGGGCTTTGAGTCCCAGGCCAGGCAATGTGGACTTTATCCCATGAGCAGCGTGGCGCCACAGAAGGTTTTAAGTAGAAGGAAATGATAGATGCATTTTGAAAAGATGACCGAAAAAAGGAAAAAGATTACTGGCTGCAGGGAGGGGGAAACCTCCATGATGAATCAGAGGCTCTTCCTGGGAGGAGGTAGGGGCCAGACTTTCCAGGCGCGGGATTGTTGTTACCTTATGTGTGGGGGGCACAGTGGTCTCCCAGCTGTGCCCCAGAATGATTCCCATGGGGTAGGGAATGCATGGGGTGGGTGGGCAGAGGAGAGCCTTGGGGGCAGATGCAGTTCATGAAACCGAGCTTGGGAGCAGTGGAAACCCTGGGAAGGCTCCGGGCATCATTTCCTAACGCTCTTTTCTTTTCGCAGGTGTGGCGGAGGCCACGTTCCGCGAGGGCCCCCCGGCCGCGTTCATCGCGAGCAATGTGTCGTCGGGGCGCGCGCTCGGCGAGCTCTCGCTGGCCTTCCGCACCCGCGACCCCGAGGCTGGGCTGCTGCGCGCCGCCGCGGGCGCCCGCGCGGGGCTGTGGCTGGCGGTGCGCAACGGCTCGCTGGCGGCCGGGGTGAGCGGCGGCGGGGACGCGGCCGGCGCCGTGCTGCCCGCGCCCGGGCCCCGCGTGGCTGACGGCGCCTGGCACCGCGTGCGCCTGGCCATGGAGCGCCCGGCGGCCGCCGCGTCGCGCTGGCTGCTGTGGCTGGACGGCGCGGCGACGCCCGTGGCGCTGCGCGGCCTGGCGGGCGACCTGGGCTTCCTGCGGGGCCCGGGCGCCGCGCGCGTCCTGCTGGCAGAGAACTTCACGGGCTGCCTGGGCCGCGTGGCGGTCGGCGGCCTCCCCTTACCCCTGGCGCGGCCACGGCCTGGCGCGCCCCCCGGGACCCGGGAGCACTTCGTCGCCTGGCCCGGGGCGCCGGCCCCGAGACTCGGCTGCCGCGGCGCGCCCGTGTGCGCACCCTCGCCCTGCCTGCACGGCGGCGTCTGCCGGGACCTCTTCGACGCCGTCGCCTGCGCCTGCGGCCCGGGCTGGGAGGGTCCGCACTGCGAGACCCGGGCCGACCCCTGTCGCTCTGCCCCCTGTGCCCGCGGCCGATGTCACGCGCGCAGGGATGGCCGCTTTGAATGCCGCTGCCCTCCGGGATTCGTGGGCGCGCGCTGCAGGTGCGGCGGTAGGACTGGGGCAGAGGTGGGGGGTACGGGGCCGCGGAGGGGTCCGCCGAGTCGGGGGCATCCCTTTCCTCATCAGTGAAATGGGGCAGACAGTTCAGTCTGATACACCAGAGGCTAGACTGCGACTTCCGTGGCTCGCTAACCATGAATCTCAGAATGCGCTCTGGTCTGGGAGGTGACTGGGAGCCAGAGCTTTTTTTTTTTTTTTTATTTTTTTGTCTTTTGAGTCAGGGTCTCACTATGCAGTTTAGGCTGGCCTTAAAGCTCATTTTATGACTCAGGCTGGTCTCGAACTCACAACAATCCTCCTGCCACAGCCTTCCAAGTGCTGTTATTACAGGCATGCGCCACCACACTTGGCCAGAGCTAGTTTTGAGAAATGATGTTGAGGTGGTGTAGCCAGTGGCCATGTAGTCCCCTGGGCAAGGGCTGAGCGAGCAGTCCGGGTCCTCTGCCTAGGTAGGCTCTGCTCCCTGCCATCCCAAGCTCTCTGGGTCCTCTAGTGGCCTGACCTCCTCCATGAACGTCTACCAAAACTCTGTTGAGGAGTAGCCCTGCCCCATTCCTTCTATTCCTCTGGCTTTGCAGTGGCCTGTCAGTCCCAGGAAAGTCCTTGCCCTGTGCCAGTTGGACAGTGAGTTGGACAGCAGGCCAGGGCTCCTTATTTATCACATAGACCAACTTCCCTATAGGCTAGGTAGATCTGTAGGGCTGGACCCTGACTTCTATGGATGAGGACGAGGCTCAGTGACTCTCTGTCACCTGGTCCAGCCCTATGTTTTCTCCCCAGGTTGTCCATCTTGCCTGAAGGGTGTGGTCTCAACTCTACCTGTCTCAGTGGTGGTCCCTGTGAGGCTGGGCCTGGCAGTGCCAACTGCAGTTGCCAGGAGGGCTCTGCTGGCCAGAGGTGGGTCTGGGGGCTGGGGATGAGCGGCTGGAAGTGGGGACCCTCCCTCTCCATCTCACCCTCATGGGTACTGACATGCCAGACAGCCCACGACTTTCACCTGATCCTTCTGGAGCTTGCAAAGCCCGTTTTCTGCTATGTAGATGTGGTTGGCATTTCTTGGTGTTGCATTGACCACAAGGAAGACTGAAAATACACTGTGGGTTTCCAGATAGACTCAGTGTCCCTGCATAGCACTTGCCTGTCAACGTGCTTTCCTGTCATTCTTGTGGAGGGTCCCTCATGGTCAGGAATGCTGGACTGGAGGAGGGGCAAGTGGTGGCAATTGCATTCAGCTTTGGTCCCCTGGCAGGGCCCCCCAGCAGTAACACTGCTGCTCAGGGATGGTGGGTGATCTTTGAGGCTTGGTTGGGGGTGGGAAATGAGTAGCAGACCTTTCAGCTCCTGCCCTGTCCCTCCTCAGGTGCCGAAAACCCACCCTGCTCTGTGAAGCCAACCCCTGTTTGAATGGGGGCACCTGCCAGGCGATGGGCGGGGCATATGAATGCATCTGCAGCTCAGGATTCTCTGGCCCGATCTGTGAAGTGGTGGTGAGTGGTGGCAGGGTGCAGGCTGCCTGTTTTTCAGGGAGATGGGGTGAAGCTGTCCCTGCACTGCCTCAGCTGTGGAGGAAAGCAGCAGAGAAGACTGCTTCCTTGCATGTCCTGCTAAGCCATGTGGAAGGCATTTGTCTTTTCCATCAGCCATGAATGAGGCACAAGGCTCCTGGCCAGCATGGGCCCGGGGCCCCCTTATGGTGTCCAGGGGATGGCAGCGGGAACAGGTGGGTTCTGCCCAGTCTACTCTGGACCATGGCTCCAGGCCCAGAGAATC
This sequence comes from Ctenomys sociabilis, assembly GCA_004027165.1. Taxonomy (NCBI): domain Eukaryota; kingdom Metazoa; phylum Chordata; class Mammalia; order Rodentia; family Ctenomyidae; genus Ctenomys; species Ctenomys sociabilis. The sequence continues at coordinate 25,560 of PVKA01026304.1, read as the reverse complement.
TGGGAGCCTTTAAGCTCTAGGAATTTCCAAGCCAGGAAGATTTGGGGAGCCCAGAATGGGCCAGGGCAGGCTTGGCCATGGGGAAGGTGTGTTTGATGCTGGGGAGCTCAGCTGAGGAGGATCGTGGACAGAGGGGTCCAGCACCTGAGCTTGGGGCTGGAGCAGGCCCTGCCTCTGTCTTAGGGGCAGTGAGTCGCTGTGGTGCTGGCAGGAGGATGTCAGGAAAGGTAGTCTGGTCTCTGAAGGTACTGGCAGCAGGGTCATAAACTGCAGATCCTTTCTTTGGAATGTTTTTTTTCAAGTTGAACTTTTACAGCCTCTAGTTTCCCCGCCCACCTTTCCTTCTCCTAGGCCAGGGGCAGGAAATGGTTTTACAGTTCCCTTAGGAGAGCCAGGGTAGAGGCCTTTGAGGATCTGCCCAGGACTGGAGCAAGCTTTGGGTCCACTCTTGAGGGCTGCATGCTGGGGCTGGGGCGCAGGTCACAGCTGACTAAGGAACTTCAAGATATGGAGGGAGGGCCGGTGCGGCTGAGACTCTGGAGCTCTGCAGTTCTTGGAGTCTGGGGCTTCAGAATTCCAGGTGTGCAGGCCTCTCACTGCACGAGGGAAATCCTTGGGGTCTGTGAGTGCAGGTGGGGAGGTTTGCCGTACTCCTCAAAGCCTGGCCCTAGTCTCCCAGGGACAGCTGTGGGCACAGCCCCTCAGGTGGGCAGGCCCTGAGGACTCTGACTTCACCACCAGCAGAGCTCAGTCTGCTCCACTGCTCCCACTTGGAGGACAGTACTGCACAGTCTCACCTCGTGTACTGGACATGCCCCGAATAGCTGCTTTCTCCTCCAGCTGGAGCCCCTTAGCCTCACCACACCTCCCACCCTCAGTGGCACCACAGGTAGCTCCAGAAAGTCACCCAACTGTATACCTCTGGGCTGGGTCTCTCCCACCTTCTGGGAAGCCTTTCTGTTTGGATTTTCTCTGAGCACATCCTTGTGTTTCTTCTCTCTCTCCCCCTTGCAGAAGGGCCTGCCCCTGCCACTGCCATTCCCGTTGCTGGAGGTGGCTGTGCCTGCAGCCTGTGCCTGCCTCCTCCTCCTGCTCCTGGGTCTCCTTTCAGGGATCCTGGCTGCCAGGAAGCGCCGCCAGTCAGAGGGCACCTACAGCCCAAGCCAGCAGGAGGTGGCTGGGGCCCGGATGGAGATGGACAGCGTCCTCAAGGTGCCACCAGAGGAGAGACTTATCTAGGTGGCCTTGCTGCCTGGAGGTCCTGTAGGATTTCCAACTGGAGACCCAAAGAAGACGCTGCCAGGACCCAGGACACCTGCTGCAATGTCCTTGTGGCTGGCAGCCTTTGCGGATGCCATCAGGCACTGAGGAAAGGGGAACAGCTCAGGGAAGCAGAGGGCGCCTTGGAGTGGTGCACCTCTCCATCTGACCCTCCAGGCCACCCTGGCAGGTGTATAGCTGTGTGTGAGGGCACACACAGGTGTAGGTGGCATGGTCAGGAGTGTGTGTGTGTGTGGATGTGGGAGGACGCATGTCTGAGATTCTGCTGTGGGTGTTGTAGTGTGTCTTGTGGTGTGCCTGCCTCTTTTGCCATGTGTATTGACTGTGTAGTGAGGGCAGGTGACAATGTGGGGAATGTGGCTACTCTGAGAGCAGGGGGCACCTGTGCATCTTGGGGCAGGGGCAGCTCAAGGCTGTAAGATCTCTAGGGGGTTCAGCCGGGGCTTGGCCTGGGACCATGGCTATAGTTCTGGCATGTTCTCCCCACTGCAGGGGCAGTCTGCCCCAGAGACTTCTGGGAAAGCAGGGAGGGAGGGCATCCAATGGGTTCCTGGCTTCCAGAACAAAAGTGCCTTCAGACGGATCTGTCCTGCCAGTGCCAGAGCCAGTCACATGGGGAATCCCAGAGCTGCCCACAATGCCATGTCTGCTGGGCAGGCCACAGGAGCAGAGGATGTGTCCTGAATTTCCTGCCTGGCCAGAGGTATTGGCAGATGGAGATGCCTCCTGCCTGCCTCCCAGGACTGTTGTGAGGATCAGAGAGGCTGCCAGCCAGGAAAGGAGACATGACGTTGCTAAACTCCTCTGACGTGAAGGATGGCAGAGGTGTCCTTGTAGCTGTCTGAAGTGTCATTTCCCTTAGTCAGAGGTGGGAAGGCTCCTCCTCGGGGCCCAGCAGGATGAAGGGGACTTGTCCTCACAGCTCACATGAGCACTCTGGTTCTTGACTGGCTGTTCATCCCTGGAGCTGGTTGTATGTGTAGTTGTGGGCTGGCATGGGGAAGATGCTGGAGGAAGCCCTCAGAGCCATCTGCCAGGCTCCTGTGCTCAGCAGGCACTGGCGTCAGAGCCAGTCCTCCAGCTGTGGGGTGGAGGATGGTGCCGCACTCCATCACAGTTGGAACTCAGATGCAAGGGCACCTGCCTCTCTTCGCTTCACAGAATCCCATTGCACTGGAGAGGGGCCCTGGTGTCCTTACCTCTCAGGTTGGCGCCTCCTGTGACGTGGTCTCCAGGGCCAAGGCCATGAGACTCTTCTAAGTCGGTTCATTTTCCCTGGGGCACTGCCAGAGGCACAGCACTGGGCCCCGGGGCTTGTCCCGCCTGCCTTTCCCTTTCCTCTCCATGCACCTGAGAGGGCGCAGAGCAGGAGGGCTGTCTGGCTGGGTTATGAAGGCAGTGATTTGGCAACCAGTGCCGACTTCAGGCTTCTAAAAGAGGACACTGTAGGTGGCACTTCAGCATGAACTGTTTAACCTCATGATGATGGTCACTGTGGGTGACTGGCTGTCCCCTTCAAGCAAGTGCCCAGTAAGGCTACAGTCTGATCTGGGGCTTTGCCCTTGCTGATGAGATCTGCATTTGTTTTTCCCTGGTGTCTGGGTGCCCTGGACACTGTTGGCGGCCTACACCCCTGCTCCGCAGTTCCAGCAGGGCTGTGTGGAGCTGCTCTGTGACGGGCTGCGTGCCAAGTGGCCCAGGCCTCAGGATGTCCAGCACACCCATGTCCTGCCTGTGAGGCGGCGTGCCTGGCACCGAGCGCCGAGGGAGCCCAGGCCCAGGGATGGATGTGGGGGATCTTTCCCTGCCTGCCCCTTGCCTGCCCTCCGCTCTACTGGAGGGATGGTATGGGTGTCTGGGGCCACTGGGGCCTGTCCTGCCCAAAGCTTCCCTTAAGAACAAGGATATCAGCCTTTCCCCAAGGTTTTATTGAGTGGACACACAGATCATCCTTGGGTTTGCAAATACCATCTGGTGAGTGAAGACTGCAGTGTTCATGAGAACCTGGAGTGCTGGCCACCAGCTGCTAGCACAGCCAGATAATGAGGTGTGCCTCCTTGCCCCGGCTACCTGGCACCTCATCTCCAGTCTTCAGGGGCTACTGTGTCCCCACTGGACCCACAGCCTACCCAGGTTGGGTGTGGAACTGGAACCCCTTGCTGCAGTGCCTGAGTACTGGAGGGGGCCCACATGGCCCCTGTGAGGTGGGCCTCCCCGGCCACCAGAGGGCGCTCCTGACACGGGGTGGACTTGTCCTGGGTTACAGCTGACCTGGGAAGGCCTCAGCAACTCCTGAGCGGTGGTGGTGTCCTCCCAGCTTCTCATACACAGGGGCTCCCTGGTGTGCTGGGGACCTCCAGAGACTCCCTCGTCACCAGACACCCCCCAGGAGACTTGTCCGACTGTTCAGGAATAGGAAATGAGAAATCGGGTTAAAATGCTCACAATTTCCTGCATGTCTCAGATGGTTGTTTTCTTAAATGGTTGGGCTGTTTTCAAACTTGGTTTATTGAAAAGAGTTTTCAAGATTCATCAAATCAATAAGGTAAAAAGGAAAAGAAAGATAAAAGAAACAATAACAATACATTCCAATTTAACTTTGGTGATGTTGGCCTCAGGAATTTCTGTGCTGGCGAGCAGCTCAGGGTGGATGTGGAGGGGCTGGCTCTCAGGCTTCCCCGAGTCCCCTCCACAGGACCTGTGAGGGTCCAGGGCTTCCTGGTCCTGCCCAGGGTACTCAGATTGTGGTGGCACCTTTGTCTTCTCTGGCCTTGGAGTTGGGAGCTGGGTGGCTGCTGCTTAGCTCTGTGAAGTCCCAGAGGGCAGGAAGCTGAGCCTCATCTTTGACAGTGACAGAAGGTCCCAGTGTGACACTCAGGCTGTGGGAATCTTTTTTCCTTTTACAAATCAAAGAGTTGCTGGTGCTCCCCAGCCCCACATGGGAATGTCTGGGGCTGGGTTTGGCCACCACAAGGGGCCTGGAGGAACAACCTGGCCCCTAGAAACAACTGGAACCTGTGGGCTGGGGTAGAGACCCATGAATAGTATATTGCTAGAATGGGTTTGGAGATGCTGCTCCCGGGAGTCTGCAGCCTGGGAAGGACCCTCACACCACCCCTGAGCCACCTGTCTCCTGCACAAAGTTCACCCTGGGGCTTATGTGAGGCACAGCCCCAAGTTGGCTGCAGGACAGACAGGAGAGACAGCAGAACTCCTTGTGGGGCGGGGTGCAGGAAGGGGGTGGCAGGATGAGGTCTGGGGCAGTTGCTGGCCCAGCCGACTAGTGCAAAACCCAAGCAGGTGCTGGGGAGGGGGTGGGCACTGACACTATCCCCCAGGGCTGGAGCTCGGAGTAGGGCAGTGTGGAGGAAGGGTAGGGAGCTGGCCCCATCCTCCCCACCAGCACACCCTGGTAGATGAAGGGCCACCATGGCGCTGTGCCCTTGGCCTGCTCACTCGAAGGTCTCCCACTGCCTCCGGAGCTGCTCCACTGAGCTGGGTGCTGGGGCCGGCCTCACGTCTTGCTTGGTTTTCTGTAACAAATCCTCAAAGGGATCTCTGGCCTGCGGAGGAGCAGAGGGCTGCAATGCTGGCTCCAGGCCGCGGGGGGGTCTGGGAGGCAGGAGTGGAGGGTCCCCTGGCCTCAGGGCCAGCACCTGCTTGGCCTCAGCAGCCCTGGCACTTGAGCGGGGTAGGGGCAATGTTCGGATCCTTGATGGGGCGACAGAAGGGGGGCCCAGAGGCTGCATGGGGCTGGTGTGGGTGCCCATGGGCACCTGACCAAAGAGGTTGGGCATGGAGAGGGCTGACAGGTTGGTCTGAGATCTGTGAGGTGTGCAGAAGCCAGAACTGGACAGGAGGAGGCTGGGTGCAAATGGCCCCAAGGAAGCTGGGGGGGCCCCAAAGGGCCCAGTTGTTGTGGAACCCAGCTGCAAGGCAGGAGGTGCCAGTGGCACAGATGGGACAAAAGGGTTGAGTGGTGGCTGAGGGAAGGGGGTGGGCGTTCCTGTAGGTGGAAAGCTGAACTGGGGCGTGAATGGGGTGGCCACATTTGGGGTGGTAGGGTGTGGCGGGACGGCGTCACCTGACCAGGCTGTGTGAAGTGGGTCCAGGAGGGCAAGCAGGGCATCACTGCCCATGCCTGGAGCTGCTGGAGCTGGGCTGAGTGGTTGCAGCAGTTCCGTGGGGCCGTGGGGTGCCACCCCGGGGAGAAGCCCTGGGAACAGGGCTGGGCTCAGAGCAGCTTGCCTCTCCTGATCTGCTGAAAAGTCCCCAAGTATTCCGCTGGCAGCTGGGAGCTTGGCTGGACGGGCAGCGGGTGGTGGAGGTACGATGCCCAGCTCTGGTGTCTTCCGGCCCTGTGGCCGGGGGATGGTGATGCTGCCTGGAGCGGGGGTGGGAGCCTCCTCCTTGTGGCTGGGGGTTAGGATGCTGTCCTGAGCTGGGGGCCTGCAAGGCAGGCTCAGGGAGCTCCCAAGCAGGGCCGAGGGCTGCTCAGGGGAGGTGCCGGTGGGCTTGCTGGGGATGGCCATGTCGTCCTGGCCCAGGCTCCACAGCTTGTTGTATGGGTGGGCAAGCTTCAAGGCCACCATCATCCCAAGGCTCCTCTCACTCCTGCCCAGGTCCAGCCGCTGTTGGGAGGGAAGGAGGAAGGTGGTGACCATAGGCTGATGGCCCAGGACCGATGGGAGGGAGAATGGGCCACTTCCACGCCCTCCTGTGTACCAGTGGGGATGGGACTGAGCTTGCCAGCTTGTGGCCCATCAGCTCCTAGCACTTGGAACGGAGCTCACTCCCGGGCTCCAGCCAAGAGCCCAGCCATGTGCTCTATGGGGAACTTGGGAGGATGCTCCTGTCCTTTTGCACTGGTGGTACTCACATCACACTGTTTTAGGAAGAAGACTCCTTATTTCCTGGCACTGCTCTGACCCCTCTTACTCTTTAGAGCATGTGGCATCTGTGCTCACCCTAAGAGGGGAATGCAAGCATTGCACATGGCTGAGTGTGCTCCGGTGGTAGAAAGAAAGGGCCAGACTGGAGTCCTGGCTCTTCCATTTCTGAGCTGCCAACCTGGGCAGTCTCTCTATGCTCTTGGCCATGAATTACAGGACCTAAAGGGACAGTGAATTCCAGTGTGAACCAGTGGCTTCAAGGGCAGCCCAGACAAGGGGTGGGATGGATGGGAAACCAGAATGGGACATCAGTGGCCATACAAGAATAATCCAGAACACGCAGAAATTTTGACCCAAAGGCTCTTCCAGGGAGCCTTAGCAGGGATGGGAGCAATCCCAGGTCCAGTAGGGGTCAACGCCCACCTCTGTCTGCTCCACAAACACAAGTGGGCAGCAGATTTCTACCTGGGTGCAGGCATCTTCTCCAGGACCCATAGGGGGCTGACTGCGGGCCCACGGGGTGGGATCTGTAGCCACTTGTCCTCCAAGCACTGGCTGAGGACTTCCTTCCTTGGTCTCCCCCACCGTGACCTGGGTTCTGCCTCCTGTGTGGAGGGTACAGCAGCACATGCTCCAGTCCATGCCATACCTGATAGTCAAAGGTCCCCGGCTGTTCTCGCATGTCTTTAGGGGCCCGAAGGTCCTCTAGGCTCTTGGCCTGGCCCAGCTGCACCGGGGCCTCCATGTCCAGGCTGCTGAAGACGTCTTCTAGAAGGTCAATGCTGGCAGCCCGGTCAGGGGGTGCAAGGACAGGAGCCCTGGGTTCTCGCTGCAGCTGGTTGGGGCTCTCTGCCTCTTCACCTTCTGCGCTGTCTGACTCCTTGAGCGTCCGGTATGGCTGTGGCCTGGGAGGAGACAGCAGGCTGGATTCTCCCATCCAGGGTACCCATGGGGGAGCAGGTAGCCCCCAGGGGCCACGCCCTGAGACAGAGCGGAGCAGAAGCTGACTCGGCGCTGGCACTAGGGTCTAGCCAAGTCATGCTGCTTTCACCAGCCCGGCAGAGCCCACATAGTTCCCACAGAACCATATGTCTTTTCCTATAACCGCTGGGAAGAGGACAGGACTGGAAAGAGCAGGGAAAGGGGCAGATATGCTCTTTCCCTCTGCTCTGCATCTGGTGACTGACAAGCAGCCAGGGTAAGGTGTGAACAGCTAGCAGGCAGCTGGGCTGGAAAACCCCCAAGGGGGCAGTGCCTGGCCTGCCCAGTGTGCTCTGGGGCACCCTGCAACCCGACCCTCGACTGTGCTGACTCCGGTCTATGCCTGGCTAAGCTGTGTCTTGCTGTGGGAGCTCAGGCAAGGCACTTAATGTCTTTTATCTTCAGCTCTTTGTTGGGGGTGGTGACCACGTGGCCAGCGCAGGGCCTTGTGCGATGCAGGCAGAAGGGTGGGGGTGGGGGGGATGGAATCCATCAGCAAGTGTGGCCACCACTTGGGTCCTGTGCTGCCGCTTCCTATAGGTTTCCACATCAAGACCTGCCAGGGGCAGGTAACAGGGTGCCCTGAACCTGACCTTTAGTGCCAGGCGGCGCCCAGCCCGAGTAGGAGCACCGCACTCCTGGAGCTGGTATAGTGGAGGGCAGGCGCCACCTGCTGGCCACGAGAAGGCTCACAAGAAGGAACCAGGCCGGCAACAGAAGGTGAGGGACTCCCATCAGGTTGTACCCTCCACCCATGGAACTCTGGAAGTAGGGCCTGCACCCCTTACCCCAGTACTGGAATGGAGGCTCAGAGACGCGAGGAGACTCGCAGCATCTGGCAAGAGGTGGACATGGAAGCCAAGCTCGAGAGACCGAAAGTCCTTCCTCCCTCTGGCCAAGTGCCCTAACCACGGAATTGAAGAGCTTTTAATCAAGCTGAACACAACAAAGGGAATATAGACAGCCAGGAAATAGGGTTCTTTTAAACCCTTTTTCTGTTGAGGCAAGGCGGGCCAGTTCTTTAAACATATACCAAGGCCCTTGGTGAGAAGAGGGCACTGGCAAGAGGAGAGGGCCAGCAGTTATTTAAATAACCAAAGCACCACGGGCAGGGCCTGGCACTGCCATTCTGGGTTCCCAGGGAAGAGAGCTGCTGACACCACCCAGACAGGTTGCCTTTCCCTGCAAGGGGACTGCAAGTGGACCCCTGGACTGATGCTTCTCATTCCAGTGCTTCTGTGTTTACTCTCATTGGTGATAGAAATAATAGCTAGCAAACATAGCTATGATATCACAAAGACTATTGTCTACAAGGCTGACTTTGAAAACATTGAAAAGAATCTTGCAGATGACTGTGAAGCTAGGGTGACACTGACTCAGCCTACCCTTTTCTAACCTGGACAAGGGGAGGGAACAGCCTGCCGCAGCCACAGATGAGCTGCTGGCAGGAAAGGGCTAGGAGGCCCTTCCCACAGGGCAGGGATGTGGTGGAGCTGGGCACAGCCCCGTGTGCTTCTGTGAACCCGCCAACAGTTCACTCCCTGGAAGGCCATGATGCTGTGGGTTCGTGGCGAAGGGCAGTTCTCTGCCCTTCAGGCTCTGGATACAAACATCTCTGTGAATTTTTAAAGAAAAAGTCAACCGAAGTTGTCTCTTTGTTTAGTCCCAGCTCTGTAAAACTTGTGGGTTGGAGGGGTAAGAACTGGCAAAGAGAGCCGGGGAGATGGCTCAGTAGAATAAATGCTTGCCTGGCAAGTGTAAGGGACTGAGTTCAAGTCCCAGATCCACAAAACAACAACAATAAAACAACCCCCCCCCCAAAAAAAAAACTGATTAGCCGGGCATGGTGGCGCATGCCTGTAATCCCAGCACTAGGGAGGCTGAGGCAGGAGGATTGTTGTGAGTTCGAGACCAGCCTGAGCTACAAAGTGAGCTTAAGGCCAGCCTGAACTGCACAGTGAGACCCTGTCTCAAAAAAGACAAAAAAAAAACAAAACAAAAAAAAAAAAAAAAAAAAAAAAAAAAAAAAAAAAAAAAAAAAAAAAAAAAAAAAAAAAAAAAAAAAAAAAAAAAAAAAAACTGACAAAGAGGCGGGCACTATGGAAGATTACTCTAGGGGTGAGCAGCCAAATCACTTTTTTCTTTTTATAAAAAGGCAAACTTTTAAAAAATAGCTTTTTGAGCCAGTGTGGTGGTATACACCTATAAATCCAGTACTCTTGGGAGCAGAGGCAGGAAGATTGCAAGTTAAAATCTGCCCTAGGCAATTAACAAGGACTTCTTTCAACATAGGGTGGAAAATGTAGCTCAGTGTAAAGGTCCTAAATTTAATACCCAGCACTGAAAAGAAAAGAAAAGAAAGAAAAGGAAAGAAAAGAATTGCTGTTTGTAGCCAGGCATCATAGCAGACACTATGCACTTAGCACTTAGCACTCTGGGAGGCTGAGGCAGGAATATGTCAACTTTGAGCATAGCCTTGGCAAACTGGCAATTTAGCAAGACCCTGTCTCAGAATCAAATAAACAAAAAACAAAACAGAAAGGGCTGGAGATGTAGCTCAGTGCAAACATTGTTTCTTCATTCATTCCTATTATTGCCAAACAAAAACAAAAACCCCCCAAACTACCACCACAACAAAAGAACTTTATGGGGCTTACATTTATAAATAAAAATAAAATTATATGGTAAAAAGCCAGGTAGATCAGACCATTTAGACATGCTGTACTAATTCATACAGACATTCCATTTGACATGGTGATATAATCCAGTACTTAGAGGCTGAGGCAGGAGTATCACAAATTTGAGAGCAGAGTAGACAATTTGGTGAGACCGTTTCCAAAAAAAAAGTAAAGTGCTTGCCTAGCATGCTTGAGGTCCTGGGTTCAACTCTTAGTACAGCAGGTTAAAAAAAAAAAAAAAAAAAGAAAGAAAGAAATAAAGAAAATTCCTCACATTTTTTTCTCTCTTTTTTTTAAAACTTAAAATGTGACTTCAATCTCCATGGCTTTCTGTGCTTCGAAAGATAAAGGAGGACTGAGGTATCAACACCAGGTTCCTCGGGTAACTGGCTCCATACCCAATCAAGTTCACTCTCCTTAGCACAGGGACTGTGCTCCTGCCCTTAGCCTGCCACCTCCCTCTACCAGAGAGGAGCCAAGGGCACTTGCACTTCACACACCCTCCCTGCACACGAGAACAAGCAGCACCAGCCCCACGCCCCATGCAGCCCTGAGAGTCACCAAGCTGAGCCTGGGGAACTGGAAGGAGGAAGGAGAGACCATTCAAAGGGAGCAGAGAAGAAAAAGCTTTCGGTGAAGCCAGCGCTTGGGGCCTCTTCCCGCTGGCATTCATCATCAGAGGACTCTTCAGAGAGGAAGACCGCATAGTGTCGCAGGGGCTTTACCAAGCTGGGGTAGAGGAAGACAAGAGAGAGAACAGGAGGTCAGGGTGCTGTCACGACTCCACATGCAGGTTGGGAGGGAGGCCACAGGGCACCAAGGTGGGCAGGAAGGAAGGCAGCTGCTACCTCTGCCAAGAGCCCCCTCCACCCCCCGACTCCCATCAGCCCTGACCTAGTCATTCGACTTCCACTAGAAAATGCTCAGTACAGCAGACTCCTGGCCAAAGGTGCTCATCGCTGCTCTGCAACATTAAAACATGAAGCCAGAGCTGGGGATGTAGCTCAGCGATAATGCTTGCCTATCGTGTGCAAGGCCCTATGTGGCGCGCTTGTATCCTAAGCAACCGAAGTTAAGCTTATAAATTAAAAAAAAATGGAGTCACCTCAACTTTCAGCAATAGGAATCTGGGCCGCCTGGCTGCATGTTACCCTTCCGCTAAACAATGTCTGTGAAGAAGAACTTAGACCTCAGGCTGCAGAGCTGCAATGTCTACATCACTCTCCGTATTTGTGGATTCAATCAGCTGCAGGTTGAAACTATTTGGAAAAAAAGACTGTATCAGTACAGTCGCCAGGCCCGCCACCCCAGCCTTATATTATCCCCTAAACAGCACTGTGTAACCATTTGCACATTTACACTGGATGGGATATATAATAAACCACACGCAGATGATATAAAGGCTCCAGGAAGACTGCCCTGGGTCTCTGAGGTACACACTCCAGTTCAGGTGAGGGCCTTGAATGTCTGTGGACTGTGGTACCTGCCCCCAAATCCCAGAGGGCACTGGGGTAGTTTCCTTCCATCTATCTGTGGAAAAATACATAGAGGAAAGCCTGGAAAGGCACAGGCCTAAATGTCAGTAATAGCTAATGGGATTACGGGTGACTGCCCTCAACTGCTGCTTTTTAGTTTTCTACAATGCGCATACCTACTTCAATAGTCAGGAAAAAATAAAAAAAGAAAAAAGTTAAAGAAAAAGAGTGAGCCACGTGGAAAAGCCCTCATGAGAAGGCCCTTTTCTGATTAGCGGCCGCTCTCTGGAGTCTCCCTTGGATGCTTCTTCAGAGAGTCTTTTTCATCTGTGATGTGGAAATTAAATATTCATTGTTATAAAAAATACATCTCCCTTGTCAGCCACCTGTGAGCTCTGCCTCTGTAAACAAACACATACACAGCCCAGAAAAACCCACTCCCAGCTTCTATGAATTATAGACTGACCAGGTCGCCATGGGCCACAGACCTGGGAGTAAGCGGAGCCTGCTCTGGGTTCAGAGCCTGCCTGGGTGCCAGGCTGAGCTGTCCACACCTTTGCCCCATGGAGGGGGCTGCACTTGCTTTAAGGATCCCAGGAGGCGATGGGGAACTTTGGGGAGAGAGCGGGAAGTCATAGGGTACCTGTGTGGGGCTGCTCACTCCTCTGCCCAGCCAACCATAGCAGCCTCCTTCCTGTGGTTCCCATCAAGGGATTCCTTCAAGGTCTTTGCCAGGCAGGAATGTGCCCCAAACGAGTGCAAGAGGACAGAGCCCAGGAGCACAGGAGGAACACAGCCACCCTCAGAGGGCGAGGGTGCTGTGCTGCGCTACAACTGCTGCTGACCCCGCTGTCACCTAGTGCAGCTCCCAGAGCCTCTACAGCCTCAGGGCTGTCGCGCCTCCACTCTCCTTCCCTCCTCTCATCCCTGCAGCTAGGCAGTTTGTCTTTAAGCCAGAGAGCAAGCTGAGGTGTCACAGGGGAGCAGCTGGCTGAGGTCATGCACCAGGAGGCTGTGGGCCACACTGCTGTGCCCCCTTCTGTGCCCAGGCCAGTTCAATGGCTGCTGGAGGCCACACACAGCTCAGCCCATCTTAGATGAGAGCTGCATGGGTCCAGGATGGGTGCCTCCCTTGGGTCCCAGCACAAGGGCCAGAAGGACTGATTCAGCCTGGCCAGCCTTGGGGCAAGACCTGCCTGGCCCCAGCTGCTTCCGTGGCAGAGCAGGTCACCTGCACACAGCTACCAGAACCTTGTTTTGAATCACAAACCTGAGCCTGTCCCTGTAGTTTAAAATTTGCAAATCTGCTACTCTCAATTGTGTTTTTGCTGCAGCTATTGTGCAGTGAGTGAATCCAGCATGAACAGTAAGCAGTAAACACATTCAGACTTGCAGGATGAACTGAGTGTGGTGGGGAATGTCACTCTTCAGCTGGGGGCTACACCTGTGCAGAGGAGGGGAGCAGCCAGGTGTGATGAGTGGGCTGGGGGCTGCTCCAGCCTTCAGCTCTGCCTGGGCCTCTACCTATGTACTTGTGCCTCCTCCTGCTCTCCCTGCTACACTTTGGCAGTCAGGTACACAGCAGGCAGAAGCTTTGGTAAAGTGTGCAAAATAACATCCACAAGTGGGTGCTGTGCTGGCAATCTGCTTAGCTATTTCACCTCTCCAGCAGTTTAGCAGGCAAGACTCCCTGACTAGGTTGGAGGCCTTCCTGAGTCCATCCATCCCACTCATCCACCTATGTACCCAACTGTGTGCCTCCTACTGCGAGCAGATCCAGCACTAGATGAGCATTGGGGTCACAATGAGGCACAAAGAAATGACCCAGTGACTCAGCGGGGAAGTGACAAACGGATTCCAGCCCAGGATGTCCATCGCTAGAGCCCTTTGTTTTCTGTCAGAGGGGATGGCGGCAGAGGGACACCAGGGAGACATCAGCCCTGCACAGGCCAGTGGACGGAGGCTCCCAGTGTCCTCAGTTCCATCGTGGATGCTTTTCTGATGCCTCCTCTAAGCACAGCTGCCTCCTTTAGCTTTGATAAGGACGTATAGGTCATAGCTTGTGTGTTAGCTGATGTCACTAAACCAGCCAGGAATTTCTTGGATTCACAAAGAGGCAAAGAGCAAGGCCCCTGGTATCATTAAGTCAGGCTGCCAAGGTGCTGGTTAGTCTCAACTTCAGACCTCCTGCACTGCATGATGGGGGTGGGTGAGTGGGGTGTTGGGTCTGGATGACGGAAGAGAGGAAGCCTCACTTTCCAGCCCACAAGCCATGTCCCACCTCCAGAGGCCTTTCCCAGCCAACCCTGGCTCGTTGGGCACTGGCTTCAACAAGAGCCCGAGGGCGGCTCCAGAGCAATGGGGTACAGGGGCGACACCACACGATCTGGTCAGATCAGAGAGTTTTCATGTCCATTGCACGCATAGAATGGAGTAGAAGAACTTCCAAGCATCAGGCCAAATGCTACCCATGCAATTGCTCACTAATTCCTTGTGACACTCCAAGAAGCCGAGGCTCAGATAGGGGGAGTCTCTCGCTTGGGGTCACAGCAACCAAAAGTAGATAGAGGAACTGAATCTAGATTTGCCTGACTCTAAACCACTGTGAGATCCCGCTTTTCCAGTTTTCTGGATCTGAAACAATGACATGAGAGAAAGGGTGTTTCCCCTTCCACTTTTAATGAAAGGTGAGATTTCAAAATAAACTTATTTAAATTCAGCTGCTCATGTTCTCCCATGAAACATATAGTCAGATATTTGTCAGAGATAAAGGATGAACCATCGAAAACGTCCAGGTTTAAATTTTTTATTAGCTTAAGGCAGAATATGGGAAAAAAAAATGTACCTCTTCCCTCATTAACCCAATTCAGCTACTACCCTGCAGTCTGCCACCCACCACTTGCCTGAATTTTATTACACACAAAGGGCTGTCTGTGAAAAGGCAGGTCGTGGCGAACTTGGCTACCCAGCGAGGGCTGCCGCTGTCTTGGCACGCAAGAAAGGCTCACTGTCCGTCACCGCTCGGACCCCATCCTCCCCGCGGCTGCCCCCGCCTCTGCCTGCCGAGCTCGGCGCCGAGTTCCCATGCAGATGACTCTGGAGCCCTTTCTAATGTTTGGTTGAACGTGTTGCCGGTTAGCGCACGCATGTGACAGTGGTGACAGGCGAAGCTGTTCCTTTTTAAATACCATGTCAGAGACACAGCGTCAGGAAGTGGGGACGTGCTCTGTGCTCTCCACCGTGCCAGGACCGCACCGGCTTATTTTTTAATGAGGAAGATCTGCATCTCGAGAGTTTTTTTCATGTGTCACATCGTGTGGACAAATCAGCAGCACGTCACGCTGGCCCAAAATGAAATGCTGACAAATGTAGATATTTCAAATTTAATTGACATTTAAATGTACTTGAGATAAAGATGGGAAGAAATCAGCCAGGACTCGGTCTTCCAAGGTAATGAAGGAGAGCCGGTGATCATTTTTTAAAGAATCATTTCGCTCCAGCACAAAGGGTCTTCACTTGGTAAATGGCTGGGTCACACCATGTCCCTCAGCAGCGTGGCTTCCTGCAGCGTGAGGAGCAAGGAGAGCCTCAGGGTGTGGCCGGCCTGGCCTGCCTGCTGACATGGGTCTGTTCATCTTCTGTCTTCCTCCTCTTCCTATCCAGGGCACCTGGAAAAGTTATTTTACTTCCCTGGACCTCAAACAGAGATTCCAGTGGCCCCCGTGAAAGTCTTCTCATAAAAGTTAAAATGAAAATATTTGCAGAGGCCTTCGTATAGTGCTCAGTGCATTATGGATATTTATTTATTTATTTATTTATTTATTTATTTATTTATTTATTTATTTAGAGGAGATTAACCTTGCCACTGAGGTGATTTTTATTTATTTTGGCAGAACTGGAGATTGAACTCAGGTCTTTGTGCTTGCCAGGGAAATGCTTGTTCTACTGAGCCATCTCCCTGGCCCCTGTGGATATTTATTCATTAATCCCATTCCACATCTTCCTGGCAACCAAGAGATCAAGGAGTCTGTCCCATGCAGGGCCATCCTTAGAAGCTAGGGGCTGTGGAAAATGGTCCCTCCCTGTCAGGGGCCCTCAGGCCGGGCTGCAGGGTCAGAACTCTAAACCGCACCTTAGCAGTGGGTTAAAATCTAGAAAAAGATTGGCTCAACACCAACAGAGAAAGATGGACCTAGTGTGGAGTGCATTGCTGAGCAGCCCAGGGAAGCAGCCAGGGTGGCTGTGGTGTGGGAGGAGTTGGAGACAGATGCTAAACAGCGTGCAGACCTCTGCTGTGTGTGGGCACCACTGAACAGTGAGGGCAGCAGCCAAGCTGTCATAGTCGCCATCAGAACGAGAGCCTTCTGCAGTCAGCAAAGGCAACACAGCGGCAATGGGTCACTGTGGGAGACCAGGTCACACCAGACTTGCTTTACTGAGGGACAGTGTGTGTAACCCCAAGACCCAGGGGCTCTTGGTCAGGCTCTCTGGGAGGTAATGTGGGTGTTAGGCTTTTCACCCCGAGTATAGCGGACTGGTCTATGGCTGGAGGTGGCACTGAGAGGACAATGAGGGCATGTGATATTGGGCTGGAGAGTTCAGGAGAAGAGGATGGAGGGGTTGGCAAGGTGGGGCCCACCACTAGCACAAGGCCTGAAGGCCACAGGCAAGGCTGGTGTGACCTGAGGCCTTGGTGGCAGGCAGTCAGGGCAGAAGGCCCATATCTGCTGGACACTCCCTGGTCTCTCTCCTGGGTTTGTCTTGTGCCTTTCTAATCTTCTTTCAGGCATCTATTTATTATTTTTCCATCATTGTGTTCATTTAGTCATTTCTTCTTTCAACAAAATCCAACAGTGCCAATCTCATGTGTCTACTCTGTCTCAGAGTGCCCTGAAGTCCTTCTAGTGCTACTGGATATGGCTACTCACATAGGAAGAGACCCATGTATGGGATGTGGGCTTTACTCTACTGCCTACACTCTGGGGTCTGTGCTGGGGGAAGGTAGGGATGGGGATACCTTGAGTTACTTTTCCTGACTACAAGAAACACTGTCCCCATACCATGAGGATGGCCTCTGCCTGCTGAGCACCAGGGCCTGTGGCTTGAGCTTTGGGAGCTGTGGCAACAGCAACGGGGATGAGAGCAGCGTGTGTGGACTCACAGCCCTGGATGCACCTCTGATGGTGTCACTCATCCCCTGCATTAGAGTCTTGGCTCCCTCAGGGCTGGTGGGGCTGCCAATGCCTGGCCAGGAGGACTTTGGAGGTGCATGGGGTTAACCAGATAATGTGTGAGGGTATTGGGCACAATCAGTCCTGAGAAGTGGGGATGCAGCATCTGGAAGAGGCTGGGGTCTGTGGGATAGCAAAGCCTTCAGAGGTGACCAAGATTAGAAATCTCTCAAGGATGGGGCTCCTTTCCCTAAAGCACCCCACAGGCTTTGGTTTTCCAGTGGGAATGCACAGCCTGCAGTGGCAGCTCCTGGAAGAAGTCCTTCCTGTGGCTGGGGAGATGGCTCAGTAGAATAAGCACTTGCCTGGAAAGTGCAAGGACCTGAGTTCAATCCCTGGTTCTGAAAAAAGAAAAAAAAGAAGTCCTTCCTTCCAAGTAGCTGGGCTGAAGAGGTGCGACACAAGTGGGCCCTGTTTCCTGGGCTGCTGTGGATCACCAGGGGCTCCCTTGGCAGTCACTGATTTTCTAGTCTGGGCTCAGGCTGTGCATTTGGCTTCAGGCTTGGCTTTGTGTCCATGGCCCAGAATCCAATGGCAGGGGGCGGGGTGTGTCAGGTCAGGAGCCTCTGGCCCCGCTAATTGGGTCTGTGACCTTCTGCTCAAGTGTTTGGATTCCTGGCTGCTCAGACAGTGGGTCCTGGCAGCCTGCCAGAGGTAGCGCCAAGACAGCTGCCTTGGACCCCCTGGGGCCCAAGGCCCAGCTGGCATCTTGGAGACTTGCTTCTGGGGCTGACGGCAGGTCCTGGCTTTTACAGGTTCAGGGAGATAAAGTGCTAGAAGCTTCACAGCCATATCTTGATCACACCTGGCACCTAGTAGGTGTCCTACATATTTATGTTTGTTAAACATAAATAAAAAACCCTATCTCCATGGTGCTGGACTGTAAGCAGGTACATTCACTGATTTCTGTGTTCACTCATTCTGGAAACATCTGTACAGTAGTGATTTGACCTATGTTCTAGTTTGGGAGCTGCAGAGTGAAAATGGAAGGATATAGCCCTTCCACAAGGAAGAGCTCACAGACTATTGCGGGTATTTATGCATGTATGAGATATAAAGAGAAAACCACAACAGCGTAGTTACCTGGTGTATTGAGCTGGCCTGGTGGCTTGTAGCATGAGGGAGTGTCTGGTGAAAATGCTGAGACCTTGGTAGTCACTGCAGGAGATGAGGTGGGAGGCCATACACCTTGCTGACACAGGATGTGGCTGTGTCTCCAGTGGGCAGTTGTGTAAACTACAAGCCTTGGGACACTAACAGGGAGACACAGCCCGAGCCCCAGGGCTGGTGGATGGCGGGCTGGGATGCTGATCCAGATGTGTTAGATGCTGAAGGTGTCTGTGTCCCATCTAAATGTCTAGCCCCCTCCTCATCTCTTCAGCCCAGACTGGCTCTGGGCTGTGCAGGAGGTCAGAAGTGAGTGCTGTTGAGGCGAGAGGGGCACAGCATGTACCAAGGCAGCATGTTGTCCTTCCTTTGCCATCAAATGAGGACGGTCAAGAGAGGCAAAGTGTTCTGAGATCTCAACTTTGGGTAGGACTCCTGAAGGCCCCTGGCAGCTTCTCGTGATCTTATTTGAATCTTCTGGGGCATGGGCACTAGGGTCATGTGGCACAGTTCTGGTGAACTCTTGGTTTCTCAGCAGCAGGGGCTGGCTGTTCAGTGCATGGACTCTCTCCCAAGCTGGCATACTTGGGGCGTTTTTTCTTGTCTTGAGGAGTCTCAACAGCAGCTCCCTGATTTCTGGAGTCCCATCCTGATGGGTGTATAAGGTGGTGCTATTCTTTCAGAAAGTTATTAGCAATACAGAGCAGTTGTCCTCCCATGTGACTGGTTAAGTGTATAGGCTCTGGCATTCAAGAGACATGCCTGAAGCTCAGCTCTGCCACTAACTAGTTGTGTAACTAAGTGCAGCAATAGCCCCTTGGAGGCTTAACTACTTCTGTGAAATGAAGCTCATAATACCCACCTCTCCCCCCAATTTCTCACGAGGATTAAATGTAATGATGTACATGAAGCACAGTTCTCAGCTAACAGTAGTTGTTAATTCTAAATCTTATGATAGAAAATGTACTAAAGTTCAGAGAGTAAGTATATTTATTATGGCTTTTTCTAAAAATCTAGAGTGAGAGGCAGGTTAGGCAGACACTGAACACACATACGAGGCATCTTTTGTGGGAACAAAGGACAGCGGTTACAAGAACACACTTAACAAGTCCATAAATGGATCTTGTAGGGAAGGTGGAGTTCTGAGGTTAAAAAAATATATATAGGAAAAGGACTAGAAAGGAAGCTGCAGAAATATATATCCATAGTTGAATGTAAGTAGTTGGATTCAGAATGATTTTGTCTCCTCATAAATTTCAATAGATCATTTTGACCAACACAAATGAAAATCACTTGAACAGTACAGATTTTGAATGGATCTAGCCAGGGAGGTGAGCCATGCAGTGGCTCATGGGCCCATGCTGGATGGATCTGGACTACTGTTATTTAGTGCAATGAAATTCAAATAGCCAGGATGATCAGTGGAGCCCTTATGTAATAAAAAGATGTTCTGTGTCTCTGCCATGGGGACAAGGTGCATAGTGGACAGGGCTCAGATGGGCAGGTGATCAGGACTGGCCCCAGGCCCAGCTTTGCACCCAGCTCTACCATCTCCGTCCATAGTCTTAGCTACTCTGTGTGGGCCACTGCCTCTTGCTCCACTGCCTCCTCCCAGTAGGGAGCAAGTGGTGGTTGCCTGGTAGAGAACTTGAAGTCAGTGTGTGACCACCCACCCTGTGCACTGTGCGATCCTGAGGGGAGGCCGTTCCAATTACTGGCTTTCTAGGCTGGCTGTAGGCCTCAACTCTTTGCAAACCAGAAGGGAAATAACTTGGGGCCAGGGACATCCTGGCTGGAAACCACCAAGGCCTGCTCTACTGGGTCCACAGCTATTTTGTCCACATGATGTCTACCACAGTGGCCAGGTCCTCACTACTAAGAGTAGCACAGAAGCATATGAGGTGTTAACCAGAAGCAAGGACTGGGTCTGTGCTATCACACAGCCAATCTCACCATGGTCTGGCCTCGAGACCTTGAGCAACTTGCTGAATGTCACTTCCTAAGCCCCAGCTTTTCCCTGTGCTAAATTGGAAAGCTACACCTACCTTCCATGATCTTAAGGGCTGTTCAGCAAATGTTACTCTCTCCTTCACCCAGCAGAGATGCCAGGTGCCTGTGAGCACTACTCTGTGGCAGTGGGAAGGTTGATGGGGAACCTGAGAGGAGGGTAACAAGATGGGAAAGTCATTGTAAGACATGGTGCTGTTTAGGGGCAAAGCCAGATCACAACTGGACCCATGGGCCCTGTCCAAAAGGGACAGCGCAGCAGAGTGCCAGGGACAGAAACAAGGGAAGCAGAGCTCTGAATCTTGGCCTGGCCACTTTCTGACCATGAGTTCTGGGAACAGAGTCAAATGGCTTTTCTGCATCTGAACTCTCAGCTTCGGAGGTAGCCGCATAGGTCATGGACACTGAGGGGCTCCAGTGTGCTGCTGCTGACTGGTGCTTAGCCCAGGCCCCTCCTGATGCTGAGGGCACCCCACCAGCTCTGCTCTGAAAAATAATGGAAGGAGCTAGTACATGGAGAGAAATGCAGACTATATGTTAATCAGCTAATGGTAACTGAGAAATAGGGAGATGGTTTCTCAGAAATCTCTCAGAAGTGTTTTTCCTAATACCAACAAATGGCCCGAGGAGGGCTAGGAAGTCTACCCTTGATTCAGGAAGAAAATTTGATGGGTGAACACTTTATTTTGGGTGAACGCAAGTCTACACAGAGTCACCATGGGAACTGCCTTTGAAAGCCTCCTTTCCAACATGCTGTGTACCTAGCAGATTTTCAAAGACAGTCGATGAATGAACAGACACACGAATGCACAGATGGAGCAATGGACAGAGGGACATCAGCTGGAAAAGAAGGCATAGACTTCATCGATGGACTGGGCAGGGAGCTGTGGGCCACTGTGGCTGGGCCTTAGTGGGCCCCAGAATACTCAGCGGCTACAGGAGACGCTCTCACTCTTAATCAGCTCCATCTTGCTAGCTGTAAAGTTAATTATGAAATGTGCTACTGGAAGTGAGGGTTGGGACAAGGAGTCAGAAGGACTCAATCTCCCCCTCAGCTTCAAAGGTCCTACCTCCTTGTACCACCCCAATCCCCTAAGTTTCCAATGCACTTTGATACTCCTGGCAGAGATGAAAACCCAGGATTCTGAAAATCCAGGCCAGATGAAAGAGCCAGGCGCCGAGTCCATGTACCCGACACAGAACCATCCTTGACAAAGGCCCATTAAGCTCTGGCTCCTTCCTGCCGGCTCGTCTTCTCGCATCTCCTAACACAATGCTGACAGATTGGTGGAGTTGGTTTCCTTTCCCCCAGAACAATATTTTATGAGGAGTCTGTTTTATTAAAATATTTTCCGCTGGATGCTTCCTGTGTTTCAAGAAGTTGGTCTTGCCAGCTGGAGCCGATGACAGTTGAGAAAAACACATTCAAGTGCTGCTGTGACATGGCATTTGGAAGCAGAGGAGCACGGAGGGGGAGGGGCGGCGGCATGGAAGAGACGCAGGAAAATACCCGGTAGCACCAGAAATGTCACTGGCATCATAGGAGCACAGCCTCTTCATTAAAAAATGTGAAAAGAAACTCTTGTGACAGTGTCCCAAAAATGTATCTCTCTACCTCCTAGTAGGTGTGGTCATGGAAGACTTGTCCTTTGCCACTACTGTTAGCACACCAACTCCCCAAATGAGCCCCACTGACCATTTCAGCTCCTAGGGCTTCCTGAAAAGAAATCAAGGCTGGGCACAGTACAAGAAGAAGGTAAAAGTCACAGCAGCACAGCTCAGGCGACACCAGGGAAACTGCATCCGCAGACACCGGCCCTTGGACACACACCACAGAGCCATTGCCTACTGCTAGGTTTGGAAGAGGAGCAGCATAAGTGCATGTGGAAAGGTCAAGCTCTGATTAGGAACCTGGTCACAAAATAGGTCATGGTTTTCAGTAGAATAGGAGGCATTTTGGGTCTGGGATGTTTTGTACAATGCATTCTGGGTTTACAGCTCAGTAACTCATGGGTCCTTAACCCAGTGTGAGGTCTAGAAGGTTTAGTTCCATTTTAAAGAGGAGACTTTAAAGAAATACTCATTTCATCCTGCTCAGAGAAATCTTGAGGGCTCTAGGAAGTATGGAGCTACGGAGTAGTCTCTCCACAAGGGGGCAATCATAATCCACACCAGGGAGCTTTACCAATATCCCCATTGCCTCCCTGTGTACAGCGTAAGTTAAACCTACACCCAACTTCAGGCACCCTCTGTTCCAAACTGGAACAGAACTGGAAGGCGGGGGACCTGGGAGACACGAAGCATGTCACAGCCTGGGTTAGGTCAGAGCTCAACATTCAGAATCATCTCTTCCTTTTAGCTCCAAATTTGCTCAGGCCTGGCCATCTCCCTTAACTTCTGTCCCTGAGGAATTGTTTAAAGGCAGGCCAGGTATGAGGGACATTCCCTTTTCCACTCAAAGGACTAATTTACTTGATTCCTCCAACAACTCCAGATCAAGAAGAATTCCTGTACTCTCTAAGGCATCACAGAAAGCTGGTGTGTACCTGCCAAGTTGTCTGG
This sequence comes from Ctenomys sociabilis, assembly GCA_004027165.1. Classification (NCBI taxonomy): domain Eukaryota; kingdom Metazoa; phylum Chordata; class Mammalia; order Rodentia; family Ctenomyidae; genus Ctenomys; species Ctenomys sociabilis. Next base: position 3,346 of record PVKA01026304.1, on the reverse strand, counting down.
GCAGGGTCTGAAGGCTGTGTGCCTGCGGACAAAGGAAGATGGCATTATTTTCTCCAGATGGCTCTGGGGTCTGGGTTGTTTGCAGGTTTTGGTCTGACCCCATTCAGGGGACTCACTCACTTCATCTATCCTACACTTACTCAGCAGGTGACTGAGCCAGTTGTAGGGTAGGTCTTGCACCCAGGCCTGGAGCTCTAGGTGTGAGAGGACAAAGAGTGATCACACAAACAATATGTAGGGTCCAGGTGAGCAAAGGGCCCAGGAGGGGGTTGAGCAGTGAGTAAGGATGCCTCATATATGACCTGAGCCACAGAGACCTTGAAACACTAGGCCTGAGGTGGTGTCTTTGTCAACCAGGTGGTTTCCTTGACAGGTCCCTAGCCCTTGCCTGAGGACTCCACATCTTTACCAGAAGAAGTCTGGGTCCCTTTGCAGTTTCTTGCAGGCCCTGTGGGGCTCACCACTCAAAAGCCAGCCCAGGGGCCAATGGTTCCCTGGCCCCTGGGACCTCCTGCTGAGGTGACAACTGCTCAGCAGCAGCCTACACTGAGAATCCAGCTCTATTCCAGGCTGGCCTCTTTGTGAAATACCTGCTGGGGCTGGGGATACAGACTTGAGAGCCACAAAGCACAGACCCGCTGGGTCCTTGCAGGCAGGAGGGGACCAGGAGTACTCACTGTTCAGGGCTTGAGATGGATGTCCTTCGGCCTTCCATGGAGATGTTGCTCTTCGGTCTCTTGACAACATGAGGACGGGGTGGGCGGACCTGGAATGGTCACAGGGAAAACCCCAAGGAATGAGTTGGAGAAGCCACATAGGGACATAATGAAGATTTGGATAAGCAGTCCCAAAAAACACGCTTAGGGATTTTCAAAGTGCAGGCTACAAAAGCCCTGCTCATCATGGAAACACTCCTAGTTCATGTACAGTGAACACACACATTCACTGACTGCCGTGGCCTACTCAGAGAGGTCCTCCTCATCTGCAGGGTGGGGACGGTCTCACTCAGGGCTCTGCTGAGGGTTCCAAGAGCTGCTCTTGGTGAGGGACTCACACAACAAGAGTTTATTCTCATAGAGCAAAAGTTTCCCTCAGGTTTGTTTTGGGGGTACACATCATTATTTTGCTCTTTTACTAACAGTTACAGAGCCAGGTATGGTGGCTCAGGCCTGTAATCCCAGCACTCGGGAGGCTGAGGCAGGAGGATTGTTGTGAGTTCGAGACCAGCCTGAGCTACAAAGTGAGCTTAAGGCCAGCCTGAACTGCATAGTGAGACCCTGTCTCAAAAAGACAAAACAAACAAACAAACAAAAAACATTTACAGGGTTATTTTTTTTCTCTTTCTCTCGCTCTCTCTCTCTTTTTTTTTTTTTTTTTTTGCGGTACCAGGGATTGAACTCAGGACCCCGTGCTTGCCAGGCAAGCACTTATTCTACTGAGCTATCTCCCTGTCTCTTGTTTTTTTTTTTTTTTAAATAGGAGGGAAAAAGCAAATAACAGTATCAGAGAATGCCAGTTAAACCCATCTTTTGCTTTCCAGGGTCTGAGCCAGTCCTCCAGGACGGCCCAGAAGCTAGAAGCCATACACCTCTTGCGGCCACATTGAGTTCAGACCCGGCGAAAGGGTGGCAGCAGGGGTACCAGGAAGTGAGCAACTTCCTAAGCCCACGGCCTGTGTGCTGATGACAAATGGGTGGGTCATTCTAAGCTACCACCTCCGAAAACCAAAGCAAAAAAGAGAAAAAGACACCCTTCCTGCCCCAGACTGATAACGAACCTTAGGCTAGGAATTTCTCAGTGCTCTTTGAAGGAAACTCATTTGGTCCAATCAACATTACACAGCTTAACATTTGGTACCGTTGGTCGTGTCTAGTTCCAGTGCCAGAGAGGGGCAGGGAGAGAGCTAAGAAGGTCCCTCTGTGAATTTCACTGCCAATAAAAATGACTGATCACTGCGGAGGGCTGAGGGGCTCACTCTCCTTGCAGATTTGATGTCGCACTTGTTCCATTTCTTGCCTCTTCCCCCAACAAACCTGCCCTCAGCAATTTGTGGGCAGCACTGCACAACAGCTTTGGCGTCTTTCGTGACTCTCACCAACCCCTTGGGTCTGCGCATGTCCCATCTAACCACGGTTTTTCTTGCAGAGTGGCCAGTCTGGGCCTAGGCTGGTTTGGCAGATCGGAGACGAGGTGGAAGCCAAATGCATTCCACCAAACTTGCTCTGTTTCCCTTCACAGGGCTGTTGTGAGACACACAGAGAGAGGACAGGGCACAGAGAATGCCCCCCGCATGGCTCTGGAACATGGTGAGTGCTTAATAAATGCTCATCTTCCTTCTCTGTTGCTGGGATGTACTCTTCTTATTAATCAAAAAAAGGAAGATGGTGGGGGATACCTCTGAATTAGCAGATGAATTATAAATATTCTTCTCCCTAGCCTTCTGCAATGTCCCTGGTAGATAGCTGGAAGTTGAGGGAGATTTTTAGAAACGTAAGAGTGTTGCTGCTTGGAAGCTACGAGGCACAGAAGACTGTCACTGTTATTATCATTGTTACTAGCATGGTGCGCACCACCCAGAAGACATTTGATCAACATCTGCTGAATATATGAATGAACATATCCCTTTTCTCCACTCTGCCTGAGCTGGTTTCCTTAGCTGAAGCCAGACTCCTCTGGCAAACACAGACAGGAACTGCATGCTTGCAGGATCCCTCACACTGCTCCCCATCAAGGAGAAGGTGAAGGCGGGTGGGATGCAGCTGGGGCAGAGGAGCGGGTTGGCCCCTGCCCCGGGAGAGTGGGGGGGGCTGGGTGAGCATTCTGGTGAGGTCAGACTTTAAGTCCTGTCAGCTCATCCTGCACAGAGCTGCTCCTCGCTACAATAAAGATGGGTTAAGAATGTGAACTTGTGGCTGAAATGGGGGGATTAAGTTTGTGGCAACTTCAACTGAACTTGCAACGTGGTGAAACATTGGGAAAAAGAACAACAGAGCTAATTAGACGAGCTGAGCTGTCAGAGTGCCGCTGAATGGCTCAGCGCCAACAAACAAAAGGAATGGGTTGGCAATCAGCAGGATCGATGGAGGAGACTGCTTCATTAGGGATGATAAAACAGACAGAGGGAGAGGGAGGGGGAGGGGAGGGGGTGGGAGAGGAAGAGAAAGAGCAAGGGACCAGAGATAGTCACCCTGGCGGTTACAGACCCACCCGGAGTTGCATACACCTGACTGCTGTGGACAAAGCTAGACACAAAATTATCTTCAGACAACCACCAGATCACCAAGGCCTGGGGACTGCAACGTACACACAGCCTCACAAACAGATACACACAACGCCAAATGGAGGT
>PVKA01026303.1:0-31877 GCA_004027165.1 Ctenomys sociabilis | reverse complement strand
TTTTTTTTTGTCTTTTTGAGACAGGGTCTCACTATGCAGTTCAGGCTGGCCTTCAGCTCACTTTGTAGCTCAGGCTGGTCTCGAACGCACAACAATCCTCCTGCCTCAGCCTCCCGAGTGCTGGGATTACAGGCATGCGCCACCACGCCCGGCTTAAATGAAATTTTTCTTTCTTTTTTTTTTGCGGAACCGGGGATTGAACTCAGGCCCTTGCACTTGCCAGGGAAGCACTTATTCCACCGAGCCATTTCCCCAGCCCCTGCCTCAGGCTCCTTTTGATGGCCAGCTGCAATACAGCCTGGGCTCTGGGCTGGAAATGTCTTTAGTTTCTAGGACAAGTTGGGGTCAGGGTAACTAGAAAGATACTGTACCTCTGTTGCTGAGCCACTGGGCAGTTGAACTATTAGCTGAGGGGCATAGGAAAGTAAATTAATATCTGATATATCCTGTGTGAACTTTGATTTCATGGAGCAAGACAGTGTCATGCATGGAGCAGAGTTGGGTGGGGCTGATCTGTGAGTCTCTTAGGCTTTGATGAGGTTGGGATGCTTAGCTGGTGTGGCTGTAGCCTACTCCAGACTTTGGAGGTCATTGTTCCCCTCTTGTAGTAGAGGATACTTAGATTGAACTTGAGGTGTCTCTCATCTGCATGGGAGCTCCTGGAGGGCAGGGGTGTCTGGCTCCCCTATGGCTCATTCACCTAGAATGGACTGGGCTAAGCCTTCAAGATGGAATTCACCACCCTCTCCACTCCCCATGCTGCCTGGTCTGGGTATCAAAAGTTGAGCCCCAGGATCGCCATACAGCCTGGTTCTCAGAATCTCTCAGCCAGGAACATCCTTTCTTGTACTGGTGTCTGAATAGCCAGAGCCACTGCAGCACAGAAAGCAGAAAGCCAGGTGGTACAAGTGCTCTTTCTGTGTGTATTCTCATGTTTTCCTAAACTCTTTCCTTGCCTTGGCCTGATTCCTTTGCTGGCAAGTGTTCCTGTCTCCCTAGCTCAGGTTAGGTTTCAGTGTAGCAGGTAGAGGCTGGGTAGTGGAGTTGGGGCCCTCAGTGGATCATCACGCTGAGTTCAGGGCTCATCTCCACATCTTGCAAAACTTAGGTCTGTTGAAACACATCTATGTCTTGAAGGATACAGAGAAAGAAGGACGGAAGTGGTCGGTGGTTGGATGGGATCGGTGAGACTCCCTACCCCAGATTACTCTGACCATGCACTCTACCCATGAGCTCACCCTTTTCCATTAATTTCGTGTTTTTTCCTGGGTGGAGATTTGTGGTTTTAACCAGCATGGCATGAAAAGGGTGACAAATGTCACTTGCCACCAATAGATGATCTAGGATCTCATCAGGAGATGGTCATCTCCTCTAGAGATGGCTTTTCTTCTAGAATATTACACTGTGAAGTGGGGGGCTTGTGGGCCCCGCAGCCACCTTTTCTCTCTCTGAGATAGGCTTGGCTCATTTCCATCATCCGTTCTGGCTTGGCCTAGGGATTAGGGGTGTCTATGCGGCAGGAGAAGACGGTCAGTCTTAGTCTTGTGTTGGTGACTCCATGTCTCATGTGTAGGATATCATCAAACACACAAGGGACTGAGGAAGTTGGGCAACACATGCAAGATCATTCAAGATACTGATTAGAAGGGCCTAAGCTCAGTGGAGGTGTTCTGACCCCAGTGCCCATGTTCCTAATCCATGACCTTCATACCCTACCCAGGCACCAAATATGGTAGGAAGGAACCCCCAGATGGGTCCTGAATGGGAAAGTGGGGCTGTAGGAAGGATGCAGAAGATACAATGCTTAGGCCAACTGGAAGGACTGAATACCTTAGCCATGTCTTTGCTGTGCTCTGCATGTGTCCCCACCAAGTTCATACGTCAAAATTTTGACTCCCAAGGTGATAGCCTTAGGGGGTGACTTCTTTGGGAGATTATGTCATGAGAAGATGAGTGGAATTAATGCCTTTATAAAAGAGTCCCCAGAGAGACTCCTTAGCACCTTCCTCATCCAAGTGAAAGTACGACCTTCAAGAGGAAGATGTTCTCACTGACCACGGAGCCTACTGGTGCCTTGATCTTGGATGGCCCAGCCTCCAGAGCCAGGAGAAATCATCTTGTGAAGTTTATAAGCTCTCAGTCTGCCAAATTCTGTTATAGAAGCCAGAATGGGCTAAGATGATGTCCCTTCTTTCTCCTGTAGCCTTCTCACCAGGCCTGGCCTGGGCCCTTCACTCCTTGTACAGATGGACTAGCTGACAGCGCATACTCAGGAAAGAGGAGTGAGCCAGAGCTGCCTGTTAAGTCTCTCTCTCCCTAGCCCCCACCCGAGCTCCTTGTTCTCTGTGCCCCATGCTTACCCCTCTGCCTTCACTTCCTCCCCACACTTATCCTCACAAGTCAAGTAGAGACAGCTGGATGCAGAGCTAGGACAGAGATTTGGTGTGCTTAGAAACTGTACAATCATGTCTCCTTCTTCTTTGGGAGTTGGTGTGTTTCCCCACACCCAAGCTTCAGGAACTCATGCCTGTTGCATGGTTTTTCCTTTGCAGAGCAAGCAGCGGTTGCTGAGCCCAGGAGCCTTTCTGGCTACAAGGTTCCAAAAGGAAGAAGGTCAATGCACTGTGCCAACCTGGAAGGAATCAGCTGCTGGGAGTGGCAATCCCACCCTCCTTCTGGGACAGCTCAGGGGCCTGGTTCCAGGCTTGTTGGGGCAGATGCAGCACCCCAAGTCCGGAGAGGATGAGGACTTGATCTGGGTAACTCAGCAGACTGAGGCCCATTCCTGGTGCTGGGCCTGATGCTCTGCCTCCTTGCTGCCTACTGAAGATGAAACAGGTTCAGAGGAGGATGGGCTGGGCCTTCTGCCTGCGGATGGGCTCCAGGAGAGTCTGTAGCATCTCATGGAGGAGCTGGGGAGTGAGGGAGCCCTGTAGGGGCAACAGTCCCCAGAGGCAATAGGATCTTTATGGAGGACATGGCCATAGGCATTTGCTAAGTACTGGGATAGAGAAACACTAATCTAGCTAGGACACCCAGAGTGTCATCTGGGTCAGCCATGAAGCAAAATGTGAAAGGAGGCCAAGGCTTACCTGGTTTTCCACCTGGGAAAGCACCTGGCCCCATGAAGTTCACCCTTTGGTGACACGTTCCTGAGACCTGCCTGGCAGACTGTGTCTTGGCAGTGGCTCCCTGGAAAGTGACTGGCCTTTGCTTGCCTGACCATCTTCACCTGTAAAAATGAGGAAGGCACCTTACTTGCATTGGCACCAGGCCTGGCAGGCAGGGTGCTGCAGGGCTTAGGCTGGCTCGAGTGGGGATCCTCTAGGATGCAATGCAGTGGGAGACAGGCCGAGTCCTGAGGTAGCGAGTGGAACTCAGAGACTGCCCACCCACCTCTCTTTTCCTTGTTTCTCTTTCTAGCACCTTCTTTCTGCTGGGCCCTGCAAATACGCAGCCTTCCTATGTCCCACACCTGTGCCACTGGCCCTGCACAGGGAGGTCACTCTTTACCAGGTGGCACTCTAAATGCTTTCTAGTCCTAAAGACAGGGATGGCCAATCGCTAATCTCATAGCTTTTGGGGGGCTTCCTGCTCCTTCAGGTCCTGCTTGCACTCATGGCCTCTGTACAGATAAGTCAGTGGGTCTCAGTTGGGGAGGGGGAGGTGGCTTTTCTCCCTTCACTCCAGGGAGCAGTTGACCACATCTGGAGACATTCCTGGTGGCCATCAATGGAGAAGGACTACTAGAGCTAGAGGCCGTAGATGCTGTTTGCTCCCTGCAGCACGCAGGATGGGCTGCTGCCACCCCAAAGAATGACCTCCTAGATCAGAACATGAGTGATGTGGCACCTGAGAGAGAGACACTAAGACGAAACCACCCACAGGCAGCGAGACGCTGTAGGAGTCGGTACTGGTGACACGGGGCAGGAGAAATGGGCACTGACCACGAAGACCATTAAGAAAAGGACCAGGTAGGCCAGAAGGATGGATGCAAAGAACTTATTTAGGACGAACCTAAATAGTGTGCCAGGGAGAGACAGTTTGGGAGAGAGAAGCAAGGAGGATCCTCCCTTCTGACTGGGGCCACGACAGCCAAGCGCTGGGTACCACTCCTGCTAATGATGATGATGACAGGCTGCACACGCTGCAGGCCAGTGACCAGCTGTGGAGACAGGTGTCCCTGAATGGCATCATTTTAGCATCAGGGCCTTGTGGCTTGAACCAGAGGTAACTGATCATTTTTGGCTGTGGGCGCCCCTGCATGCGTGTATGGTTTTGGTTGTTTTCAAAACTCCACTAGAGGGCACGTCAATGCTGAGATCTTCTGGAAGGTGGGACAAATCACATGCTATGTGCACTTAGATTCCTGGCTCCAGCTGGGTGAGGAGCATGGGGAGAGGGTGGGTGACAGAAGTGGGGGTATTCTTCCCACTCCTCACTACACCCTCCCTGTGCCAGGTGGTGACAACAAGGTGATTTATGCATCCAGGGAGGCAGCCAGATGGGATTCTCCCTGTGCGGACAGGCACGGTGCTTGAGAAGGCTACTCTGGAAGAAAGGCAGGATTGCAGGGCGATGCCGGGGATGGAATCCACGTGGTGCGATGCTTGGGGAGGGAAGAGAGCTCCTACTGTCCTCCTTTCCTCCCAGGAGACAGCAGCATGTCCACATCTCGTCTGTGGCCAGGCCCGGCCAGGCAGCCTTCACCCTGATGAAGAAGAGGATGCAGTGTGGCTGCAGTGACACTTGAAGTTTCCAAAAGTTCTAAATGTAGGGCTGGGACCAATGGGAAGGCCATCACCAGGCGTATCAGACTCGCTCTTGGCCTCTTCCTGCTCCCAGCAGCCTGCAGAGCCAGGGAGGAAGCCTGAAAGGAGCTGGGCCATGGTGAAGGGACCAGCATGGTACAGTTTTGCCGTCTTTCTCGTCAGTAAGGATAAGGTGATTTCCTTGGGTGTGAGGTGTGGAGTGGGAAGGAGGCAGCAGGCTCCTCCTTAGGAGAAGGAATCAGGGTGTCCTGGGCTCAGGCAAGAGAAACAGCTCTCTGAAGGTGGCAGTTCTGGGTAAGGAACACAATTTGCTAGTAGTTGTTTGTTTTTCTTCTTTTATTTGTAGTGCTGAGGGTGGAACCCAGGGCCTTGCACTTGCTGGGCCAGTGCTATGCTGTGGACTCACCCAGACCTTCAGATGGGCTTTAACCGAGCTGCAGCCGGGCTGGAACATTTGTCCCTGGAGTCTGTACAGAAGAGGTGGACTCCCCCCCGCCGCTTGGATCCTGTGTTTATTTGAAATTTTGTATCTTGTTCATCGAGAGCTTTCTGCATTCATTTTGCCTTTTCAAACCTATCCTATTCAATCTTGTTTATTCCTGAGTGTTTTGGCAACTCTGAGAGAAGTGTCTCCTTCCCTATCCCTGGTTCTGACCCGTTACTGTCCCAGTCAAGTATTTTCGGTGCTCTGTCTTTCAAAGGCACAGTGTACAAGAGCCAGACGTTACTGCACTAGAAAGGAAGCAAGAGGTAAAGAGGATGGGAGGAGCTTGGCTGGGGGACCAGTGGCTGCGAGCTGCTGTGCACCATGTTGAGCTCTGCCAGGCCATGGAAGTTTACACAGTCGGGCGGCCATGGAAGGCCGTCTCCCCACGGGAAAGCGTGCCTGCTGACCAGCACAAAACGCTGCAGTCCGCGAGCCGCCCGCGCTCATAACTGGAGTAAAGTAAAGAAATGAGAGCATATTGGCAAACGTAGATTAGCACCACTTCTTCAGTGTGCAATTGGGTGGCATTTAATTGAATCTAAAATCAGGTATATTGCTTACCCCAGGAGGTCCCTTTGCAGGTATCCACACCAGAGGAAAAGCCATTTCAAGCATGTTGATTACAAGTTTCCAAATATTTTATGTATGGAGGCCGGCCAAATAGCTCAGCAGATTAAAGAATCTGCAAGCAGGCATAGGGGTGGGGGTTTGATCCCTGGGCCTGCTGTGCCGGCCCCACCCCCATGGCACTCTGAGACAGCAATTGAGACTGGGCGTGGTGGTGTGCGCCTGTAATCCCAGCTCTTGGGATGCTGTAAACAGGTGGATTACTATGAGTTCCATTTAGTAGTGAGATCCTGAACACCTTGTATACTCTTCCCTAAAATTAAAAAAATATTAGGGAAATAATCATGTGCTTTATAGTACTACCATGATGTAACCATGTAGCTATGAAAAGGCGCTAAATTGGCTGAACATGTGTTGAAAGATTCTGAATGTCTAAAATAAAAAAAAAATCAGAAACCCAAGGGCCGGCGAGATAGCTCAGCAGACTGAGACCCTGTTTTGGCAAGCACAGGGACCAGGGTTTGATCTCTGGTCCTGAACACTGCACTGGCCCTGCCCCCTGGGGTGCACTGAGCCAGTGAACGAGTTCAGGCATAGTGGCACAAGCTTGTAATCCCAGCACTGGGGAGGCTGAAAACAGGAGGATCACTACAAATCTGAGCTGTGTACTGAGACCCTGTACCAAATAGTTGAATGGAAAAAAAGAATCAGACCCCAAACAGAACAAAGAAGAGCAACACTCACCTGCTCGTCGGCACATTTATGTCTCAAGAGGAAATGTACAACCAAGACCCAAAGCAAAATTGGCACAGATAGGGCAGTGTGATTGCTCTGGCAACGAGGGGACAGTCCTTGGCAAGGAGCTTGCCTTCAGCATTTTGGCTTCGTTATAAAAAAGAAAACTATATACACAATAAAACCAGAAAATAATATTCATTATCCAATTTCTTTTTTTCTTTGGCAGAACAAGGGTTTGAACTCAGGCCCTTGTGCTTGACAAGGAAGCCCTTGCTCCACTGAGCCATCTCCCCCCTAATTTATTTTTTGAAGAAAGAGTTTTATGAAGATAACTTTTAACTTTTTGATGATTTGGGGGATTGAACCCTGGGCCTTCTCATTGAGCTACACCCACAACCCTTTGTAAATTTTTAGACAGGTTCTTGCAAAGTCACCTAGGCTGGGTTTGAATTTGAGATCTTTCTGTCTCAGAGTGCTGAGACTACAAGTATATGCCTCCATGGCCAGCTTTTATGGGATGATTTTAAATAAATAATTTTAAATGAAAAATCCTGTTAATTTCTTTTGCTGAACTCTCTGGGCAGGCTAGAGTGTGTAGGAGTGAGAGGCATATTCCTCCTCTTGTCTAACCAACCATCACTCTACCTCATGGGGAGGCCATCTGTCCTTTCTCCCTGTCCCTATGAGCAGCAAGTCTGTCCTTTCAGAAAGTAAATTGGTCTTCTGGTATTATCAACTGGAAATGACCCTAATGAACCGCCCGGAGTCCTGTTATTAAGTTCAATCTGGTTGGTACTGCTCCAGTGTCCTTAATGTCTCTGTGACATTGTGATGCCATCTGCTTAGATCATGTCACCCTCCATGTGGTTATTTTAGAATGTGGAGTAGAAGGACAGGATCAGCTCAGGTCTGGTAATAAGTAAAGCCCCTACATCTCAGAGGATCAACGCTTGTTGCCTTTGTATCTTTGGTACCCTGCAAAACCCCAGTTTGTTTGTTTTTTTGGCAGAACTGGGGATTGAACTTAGGCCCTTGTGTTTGCCGGGGAAGTGTTTATTTCACTGAGCCATCTCCCTAGCCCTAATATTGTTTTTTTTGTTTGTTTGTTTTAAACACAATTTATGTGCAGAACTTGGGAGTTCTCTTTTTTTTTTTTTTTTTTTTTTTTTTTTTTTTTTTTTTTGGTGGAACCAGGGATTGAACTCAGGCCCTTGCGCCTTCCAGGGAAGCACTTACTCCACTGAGCCATCTCCCCTAAAACCCCAGTTTTAGTCAACTGAGTCTCTAGAGCTCCTCTCTTTCTCTCTTTGAGATGGAGACTGAGACTCTTCTGGTTGTCTCTATCTTGTGGCTATACCTTGCCAATAGGTCACTTCTATGATCACTGTGGGCTGGAAAGAGAAAGCTGGAACACCACACAGAGTCTGATACTACCATGTTTGGAAATGGAGTACATTACTTCCTCCCCTATCTCATTGGTCAGAACTAGTCACAAGGTTTCAACCTAATTGCAAGGGCATCTGGGAAAGGTAGGAAAGTTATTAGTGAGAATTTAATGCATCTGTCACAATAGGAAAAAGTGAAAAATATTAATCAGATGTTAACATAGATGCTATCCCTGTTAAAACAGCTAACAGTGGATGCTGATCCATAGTTTATGGGTTCCTGGAGAGCAGGGACAGTCTTGTTGATTTTTACCTCACTTCAGTCCTATTGACTGGCTTGATGATATTTGAAAAGAGTCATAATGTTAGCCAAATTGAGCTCCCATTTTTTACTGAAAACATCTTTTGCGATTTTTCCACTGGAAATGTTTTTGGTCAGCCAATTTATAGTTGCAGAGAGACCAGGTGCTTTGCTTATTCTTTTCTTTCTTTCTTTATTTTATTTTTTATTCTTTTCTTTTGTATCTGCAGTGCTTACAAGTTAGATCTCTCAAGATTTAAAAATAAGGCAAATTGGCAAAACTGGTCAAGATGAAGCGAGCAAAGGCACAGATAAATAATAGGAATACAAATATGGGAGAGAATAAAAAGATAATAAGAAATTTTCTTATTCACATTGTTGGAATACATGGTTTTGAAGTTTCTGGGGTACCCGTTTTGTTTGTTTCACCCTAAGAACCACCACTCAAATGATTTGATCCTGTTTTTCTCTGCTTGAATCATGGCTATTTATTTTTAAAAATTAGTGATGATTTCATTGAATTTCAAAGGGATCTATTACAGAATCTGAAAGGACACAAAATTAAAGAAGTAGGGAGACTTGACTATCAGGTGTATCACTGGAACACAGACTCCTTAGGTCCCAAGTTTGAAAGAAGACACTGTTCTTGGACGCCTAACGATCAGGGGTTTGTTTAGAACATGATGAGTCCCTATTAAGCTCCATTTTTGCACTGCAGGACCTGGGATTCACCCCCTCCCCCCACATACACCCTGATTCCTTACCCTGGCAATAGGGATTTTTAGAAAAAAGAATTGAAGAGGAGCTTAAGGTCCAAGAAAAGATGATTCTTAAAAATACTGTAGCACTACTCCAAAGGTAAAAAGACGTCCATTATAATCTGAGTCCTAATGACCAAACTAGTCATTTTCTTTTAGCAATGGCTTCGGTGTCAAGACAGACCACTGACCAGGACCTCTTGCCGTTCCCTGCAGTACCATGGCTGTGACGGCCCCCTCCCCCTCCCTGAGATCCCAGTTTCTGTCTCGTGCTCAGAGGCCTCCACCCGATTAATCCTCCACAAACTCCCCATCATGCCACTCTTAGGAGGCGAAAAAAGGTTTGGCTTTCAAAACTTGCTCAGATGGCCCCACCCTACCTGGATGGTTTTGTTTTTTTTCTGCTTCCTGACACACACCCTCTTCTCAGGTGCCTCTGTCTCCCTGGAGTCACATAAGCATGTCGTCCTGGCCTTCTTGACTCTGTGCATTTGTGCATGTACCTCTGCAAGCCTGGAATGTGGTCTCTGGTCTACATCAGAGGGATTCTTGACTTTATGCAGTGAATGGACTTGAGGTTTGTCATTTGAAGTACGTGTGCAAGGGTGTAAAGCAAATCCCACTTCCATAATGCTGATGCCTATCTTCAGAGATTTGTCTTGGTTTGTGATTCATCTTTGATTGGCTGAGCGCCCAATCCTCAGTTTTATATTTTTATGCCTCTTAGTCACTGCCAATCTATAAACCAACACTTAAATCCTTCAAGGAAGTTCCTTTAATAAAAGCATCATCTTTAATAGAAAGTGAGGAAGTCACCCCTACATTTTTAAAATTTGTTGATAAAAGCTTGGACTATTGCCAACTGGGTTTTCTTAAAATGAGGCCTCCTTGTGCAGTGTCAAACAAGTTCATTCCAAGTTAGGATTCCAAGGTAGAATATATTGAAACCACTGTTATGGTTTTGTGTCGCCACATCCTCTGAGATGTTTCTCTTTTCACTTCTCTTGTACAAGCCTGAGCTTTTGTAAACATGTAGGTATCTGGTGTACATCAGGGGCTGACCAGGGGTATCTGCTGGGGTTCAAAATTTTTATTCTGTTTTGTCTTGTCTTGATGAAAAAGGCTTATGTGACTGAATATTTTGGGATTTATGTCTAGTCATTGGACTAGGCCACTTAGCTATTGATCAAAGAATCACTTTGTCTTCCTAAAACTTGGCCAAATGTGGGGAAAGTAAGCAGTCTGGTGGGAAGGAGTGTCTTCACTTGATGTGTGGATAATTTCCAAGTCCAGTTCAGCAGTGTGGGTGGCACTTGCTTGGTTTCCTTGGAAAAAATTTCCAGAATCTTCTGGTGGGGGGATTCTCTAACATGAAGCCTGGTGACAAGAAAAGTGTTTCACTCTTCATGGGACCAGTGCCCTCAAGAGAGTTGTATCTAGTGAACTAGCCAAAAATGGATGAGTTATAACTACAGCTGAAGTGGTGGCCTCTGACTCTCATGGGTTGGTTCTTTGAAAAACTTATTTTTGGGACCCAGTCACCATGATGTGAGGAAGCCCAAGTAGCCATGGGTTTGGGCTAGGGGTGCCATAGGTAGCTGCTTCTGCTGACATCTGCTGTTGAGGTTCTAGTCTGCAGTCTGTGTCACTGAATATGCCTGCCTTAGGTCATTCCAGCTGTCCATGTCCTCATCAGCTAAGGCCTTCGGCAGACTAAATGTGCCCTTTAGAAATCTATCATTTACAAAATGCACAAGCGCAATCAAATTGTATGTCTAACTCTCTAACAAGAAGCTTGGGGAGACTTGTTATGTAGCAGTAGTAATTACAACAGAGAGCTTCTTCTCCAACAGGGACAGAAGGGACTTGAGGAGTCATGAGTGACTTTCCAGGGGATGGGGCAGGCAGTGACAAGAATATCTGGATTCTCTGAGACACTCAAATTGTGTAGGTTCTACTTTTATGATATATTATTGCACAGGTCAAATGGGAATCAAAGAAAATGGGGGCCACTTATGAGACCCATGACGCTAACCTCTTGACTTGGGATGGAGATTGGATTGAGGCTGCAGTGCAACGATTTCTCATAAGCATGAGAGAGATGCAGAAGGTGGAGGGCTCTATCAGGTTTAGGGGGAACGGAAGAGACTCACAGGACTCATTCCTACTGCTAGACAGCCAAGAGAGAACAACCTTGCTAAATATTGTTAGACTTTCACTGATACTTGTGATCCTTTCCAGAAAATTATAAGTAGCTAACACAGTGAGCAAAAAAGAAATGCTTTTAATTCATTCCCATGAGGTTGGTTCAGCACATTCTGATCTAGGTTTGTTTGGAGGCACTTCCTTATACACTTGGGACAGGAGGGTGTGCAGGGAGGCAGGATAACTGGTGACTTCCAACTTTATTAACCTCTTCCCAACTCCTGTCCCCAGCCACTCCCAAGTGTGTATTTTTTTATTATAATTTTTTACTTTTATTTTTTATTAATTTTATGGAGACAGAAATAGCAACAAGACAGTTTCACGGGTCAGTAGGACAGTTACAATTAACACATTGCATATTGTTGTCTTCATAGTAGCTATTCATAGTACAGATGCAGACATAATATCTTGCCTGAACATTATTAGTATAAATTTTTCTTTTCATTGAACTAAGAGAAAGTAGCTGTATATCTATCATATTTTATTTTTATATCTATAGAATATTTTATCATATATATATATATATATATATATATATATATATATATATATATATATATATTCACTACAAAATGAACCTTCATTTATATTCCCCTTTTTTGTTTAATTTTGTCAGAGATGGGTATTCCATTGCCATTCAAATCTTGTAGATGCATGAATTCAGGAAATAATACAAATGTACTGTTTAGCATGAAGCTGGGTATCATGAAACTGGCCTCCTCCTAATAAGATAGTACCACTCCTACCTAGGGGGTGTGGAGGGGTGACAGTCTCTGGAAGGCAGCTCAGGTACTACTTCTTTCCCCAGCTTGTTCCCTCTGGACTTCATTGCTTGCTGGCTGGCTAACCTGTCTCACCTGAGCTCCTTCAGGTGCTGGCTTCCGCCTTTATAATTTCCACCACTTTGTGAGCATATCCTATGCAAGCAATGTTTGCTGAAGGGGGGGGGCTGACCCAGGTGTGATGGTACATATCTGTAATTCTAGCTACTGGGGAAACTAAGGTGGGAGGATTGCAAGTTCAAGGCCAGCCTGGATAAGTACGTGAAGCCCTATCTCAAAATGAGGAAGAAGAAGAAGAAGAAGAAGAAGAAGAAGAAGAAGAAGAAGAAGAAGAAGAAGAAGAAGAAGAAGAAGAAGAAGAAGAAGAAGAAGAAGACGACGAAGAAGACGACGAAGAAGAGGAAGAGGAAGAGGAAGAGGAAGAAGAAGAGGAAGAAGAAGAAAACCTCAGTACTCTCTGGGAGCAACAATTCTTAGTACAGTACTAAAAAAGAAACACTGGTAGTATTGGATGTACAGCTTGCAAAAATTTTCTTTTTATGTAATTATTTACATAATGGTATCTTATTAAACATATAATTTTGTGTCCTGTGTTTGCTTTCTTACTTTTTCTTACTATGGCTTCAGATGTATTTTCCCTGTGGGAACATAATTCCAAGCCTTTGTAATAACAATCACCACAACTCCATTTATTATATATCTGCTGTATGTGATGTGGTCTCTTACCTAATTTCTTCAGTTTGAGAGATAAATTTTTTTTTTTTTGTGTGTGTGTGTCTTTTTGAGACAGGGTCTCACTATGCAGTTCAGGCTGGCCTTAAGCTCACTTTGTAGCTCAGGCTGGTCTCGAACTCACAACAATCCTCCTGCCTCAGCCTCCCAAGTGCTGGGAATACAGGCATGTGCCACCACGCCCGGCTCCGAGAGATAAGTATTGATTGCTCCATTTTATGGATTGAGAAACTGAGGCTCAGAGAGCTTCTCAATGGTAACCAGTCCACAGAGTACAGATCAGTGTCCTTTATTTCAGTATTTATGGCCTTGCTATTTTACATGCCACTTGTCACGTAAGTGGTGTTGCAATCCTGTGCTCTTTGGATGTGCTGTAATTTGGTAAACTGTTCTATTACTTTGATCATTCAGAATTTTATCAAGTTTTGATATAAACAATGAGGCAATGAACATCACTGTGCTAACAGACTTTCCCTCTGGATTTGGATTATCACCTTAGCATAGAGTCCCAGAAGTGGAATTACTGGGTTAAAGGGTAGTACTGTGTTTATGGCTTTTGATACTTATTGCCAAATTGCTTTCCCAGAGGACTGTGTTTAGTGCAACCGGCTCATTTTATAGGCCCATGGGAATCACTTTGCTCCTCTAGGATGTCAGCTTGCCCTCTAACCACTAGAGGGTGTGAAAGCATACCACTCGAGTTACCCAGGTTATCCCCAAATTTGCTGGAGGAGCCTTCGGAGTTGCATCTGAGGATGAAGATGCTTAATTAAGTAGATGCTCAAAGCCTGAGGACAGGTTTTATTGGATTCCCACTGAGGGTGAGATCGCTTTGGATGCAGCCTCTGGAACAGAGCTGTAATCAGGGCCTCAGGCTCAGGGTCTGGGATCAATTTTGCCTTCTCTGGCCCTGTAACATCCAGTGCCTGATCTGCTCCCTTGTGTCTCAGTGTAAGGATTTGGAGCCTCAGATCTTGGTGCCAATTGCAAGACTGTGCCCTTCCCAGGTTTGTGACCCCCGCAAGTAGCTGCATGGATGAATAGGGGAACCGTAGCTGGAAGCTGAACTACTAGATAACAGGAAACCAGAAACCAAAAGTAGGAGGCCTGAGGAGATATGCTGGAATAGGGCTCAGGATCCCAACCCAAGACAGGTATTGAAGGAGGATCTTTAGCTGGGTAACTATAAGACCATGAAGGCCGAAGAATACTTAGAAATGATCTTCTCCACATTCTCAGACAGTTACAAATGATCATTTTTCTTGAAGAAAAAAATTACCAACATTTTTTGGCACCTATAGTGTAGTCTGTGCTAGGCATTGGGCATGGAAAGATGGTGGCACCAAGTGCAGCCACCAGGGAGCTGAGCTGAGCACACGAAAGATGGAGCCAGGTCTACCTCCTCTGAGCGCCGAGAAAGGGCATCATGAACGGTGGGACTTGTGTCCAGCACCCTGGCAAAGCACTTCTTAAAGTGCATATCTTAGGACATTGGTTTACCTGGACTCTGAAAAGTATTAACTAAAATGTAGTCGGGTAGTTTTGCCAGCCAGTTGTTGCTGAATAACAAGCCAGTCCA
The DNA here is from genome assembly GCA_004027165.1 of Ctenomys sociabilis. Lineage (NCBI taxonomy): Eukaryota > Metazoa > Chordata > Mammalia > Rodentia > Ctenomyidae > Ctenomys > Ctenomys sociabilis. The sequence goes on along the minus strand of PVKA01026303.1, from coordinate 17,571 downwards.
ACTCATCACTAACCACGACATGTATTATTATTACTATAATAATGCTTGCAGGCCACTGGACAGCTAGAGGACTTCTCACTCTTCTGGGGTCAGCATGCTGCCCAGGGTATGGCCTTGGGTGACAGAAGAGCTAGAGGGAAGACTTACCTGTATCACCCTGCAGACAGCTCCTGCTTCCCATTGCTTCCATTGTGAGTTTCAGTGTTAGGACTATGCGAATACAAGACATGTTCAGGAGCAACCATTCTTTAAATTGTGAATTTTGACCTGCTCCTGGGCTAGTGATGGGGAGGGGGGCGCAGTGCTGATTCCTGGTGTGGCTCAGTGGCCGTGAGCCCAGCTTCCAGCTAGTTATGGAGTCACAAGATCGAAGTGAGGGCTCTACAGCGCACTGTATTCTTAGCGTTCCTTGTGGGCACAGGGGCTCAATAATTGACATGCGCGAGGTGACGGTTCATTGTAAGATAGTCTTTACACAACATGATCTTGCCCAACAGTGGCTTAGTGTTAAGTGTTCTGAGCACATTTAAGAGAGATGAGGCCAAGCTACGATGCCTGGTAGTTAGGTGTACTAAATGTGTTCTTGACTTTCGTAAGTCAAAATATTATTATTTTTAACTTATACTCAAATGCAACCCCAGCCTAAGGTAAAGAGCATTTGTATTTTGGGCCTTCTCTCACACCGTATCTATCAGTATTCCATGGGCTAGACCAAGTCCCATGGCCAAACCTAATTTCTTAAAGCTGACACACACAGTTTACCTCTGCAATCAGGAACTGCAAACTCACAGCAGAAAACGTGGGTACGGGGACAGGTGAGGAACTGAGAATAACAGGCCAATCTACTGTGGCTCATGTTAGTTTAGATGAATCAAATTTATTTATTGCGGGGCTTTTCAGAACCTTTATAGATGCTTCAGTCAGTGTCCTTCATTTAAAAGGAGACTGAAACCCAGAGGGAAAAGAAAATGTGACCAAGATTTACAACCACTTAGTAGCAGTCCTGCAGTGAGACCCCAGATCTTGCGGCTGCCAGGTCAGGCTCTTTTCCTCATTCCATGCTGCTAAAATGCATTGGGCACACCGAGAGAGGGAGGCCAGAGAGAGCTGGACAGCCCGTGAGCTACGCATTTGTAGAGAGGAGGGCGAGGGAGAGCTCGGAGGGACTTTAGGAAAGGTGACTCTCAGCCAGCAGCGAAACCAGTCAGAGCCAGTGCAGGGGCCCCTGTGAAGCTGATAATGTTAAGGATAACTACTGTGGAGTCAGGCTGTCTGCCGGGTTAACTTTGTGCAAAGCTGTTTCACCTCAGTAAGCCTCAGTTTCCTCATTTACAAAACAAGAGAGGTCGCTATAGCTATCTGATAGGGGAAGTGGTTGGGTGAATGCTAGGAAAGTGCCTGGGACAGGGCTAGGAATACCATTATCAGTGTGTTATTACTGCCCCTCTCCTCTGCCATCACTTCCTCTGCTGGTGGACTGTCCCCCTTTCCCAGTCCCTTTCCTGATGCCATGTTCTTTTTGTTAGGTGGTTGGCAGCCAGCACCTATTACTAAGATGTCTTTAAATAATAAACACTGTTTGATTTTAAAAAGAAGGTACTGGAAATGTGCAAGACCCCAAGATGGAGTTCCATCTCGGAAATGGGAATCTTTTCTTGGGCCCTGTCAATTCTCACTTTCTGGTTGGCTTATGTGTTTAGATGTTTTCATGGAAATAAGAGCTAGGTTGAGTTTGACTAGGGTGAGTGAGTAATGTAATGTACCTAAGTACACGGCTCTTCAATTTTCATGTTTTTCTTATACATTTATTTATTTGGTATTGCTATGCAGCATGGCATGTGGTACTGGGAATCAAACCCGGGTCCTTGAGCTTGCCAGGCAGGGGCTTAGACTGCTGAACTATCTCCCTACTCTGACTGTACAGCAGAATCACCAGGAAAGTCTGAAAATAATAACAAAAGCCCTGAGGCTGGACTCTATTCCAGACCAATGGAACAGGAATCTCTGGGGAAGGCCTGGGAATAGGCATATTTTAGACATTCTGCAGGTGATTCTAACATGCAAGTGGATTCAAGGACCACCAGATTAGGAACTGTAGGATGGACCTGCAAGGCACCATGGAGTCAGATGCAAACAGGTTTGCGTCCCTGTCTGGCCTCAATCTTCTTCCTTACAAAACTGGAGTGATAGTTTGCCATCTTAGTGGGATTTTCCAAGAAGTAAATGAAAACCAATGCATGGCCAGAACATGGATCAGGTGCTTTAAATATTTAGTAGTTCAATGAGCGAACACCAAACCTATGGATAGAAGAGCTGCTAAGAGCTAATCTAGGCCAGTGTCAGATGTTCTGCCCTATTTGGGGTTGTAGACTCAAGTCTGTCACAGGAAGGATGGAGACGCCAGGGATGGTCAATCTAGTCAATGATCAAAAACATCAAGTCTTGGGCTAGGCAAAGGCTGAAAGCCAGTAACTTCTGATCATCAATTCTTGCACCACAGGCCTAGGCCAGCCTAGGGTAGGCAGGCAGGGCGTGGTGGTGGGTAGGGGCTGCATCTTTTCTCATCAGTGGGTTAGCTCTGACCCTATTTGTTCCTTCTTAGGGCTAGGGAGAAAGGTGCCAGGAAAAATGTGTGTTGTCGCCTGAGTCCACTTGCCATTTGGTCTGAGGTCTGCCAATAGCCCAACTGAGAAGAAGACTGGGACTGGTGAGCAAAGATGGACTGGTTGTGTGGAGCTGGGTGTCAGGAAGTATCTGAGGGGTGATCTAATGAGTTCCTCCAGGTGGGAGAGGCTGGATTTCAGCCAGGCTCATGCTTAGCAAGTGACAGAATCCAAGCCTTTGTTCTGGAAATTTATTAATAACTCGGGAGACTTGATGAAACCATCGATAGCTTCCCACTCAAAGGCAGAGGGCTCTTAACTAACACCAGGGTAAACTCAGTAAATCGTCCTTATCTCAGAAGTTAAAGAGCTCTTTTCAAAGGCTCTTTCTACCTGCCGTACTGTCTCAGTCTGTCTTCTGCTCTGTGATATCAGTCTAGAAGATTTTGTAGGTTTAAGTCTTTGTAGTTTGCATTACGGAAACAATAGGTACAATGAGTCTGCTGAAGTGTGTGCTCTGAGACGCTGATATGCGCCACCCCCCAGCTTGCAGGAGAATCCTAGTGTGACTCATTAAATCTTTTGGCTCTCTCCTTTAGATGTCTAGACATGGCAGGATCAAGACTCCAGCCCAGCCCTTTGAACCCACTCTGAGATCTGTCCACATGAATGGCAAAATAAACAAAGGCATTAACATTAACAAATTAGTTTGAAAGAAACCAATTGAATTTGAATTGTCAAAGTGCTGTTTCCCATCAGGAGAGGGTGAAAATTAAAATTTGAGAGCAGTAAGTTCAATATATGTATACATATATATATATCTGGCAAGTTGAGTTGATAGCACTTTTTTTTTTTTTTGCACAAGCATGATAAGTGAAGTGACAGTGCGGTTTTCTTTTTTTGGGGGGTGGTGGTGCATACCTTATTAAATTGTCAAACAAGAGAAAGATTTGAAAATGCTTTGGAAACCAAAGAGCCATGCAAGTGTTTCGTTGTTTGGATCAGGAACATTTGGGGCTGAAGTTCATTGAGCCTTGGGGAAGAATGAGTCATGCACTATGTGGACCGCTTATTTTTGCAAGCAAAATTTTGCATGTATGCACATAGCTCACTTTCTTTAGGGAGAGAGTACATAGTACTCATCTGAGTCTCAACAGTGTGTGTGTGTGTGTGTGTGTGTGTGTGTGTGTGTCTGTGTGACTAAAAAAATGATTAAAAACAACTGCTCTAGCCCGATCCTATATGTTATTTGCTAGTAAAGAGAACAAAGTTGTGTCAGAGTCTGCAGTACTACCTACACCCTCTGGGGTTCTTTCCATGTCATGCGAACCCAGAGAAGCAAGAGAAAATTTTCTGGGAGAAAGAATATTCAGTAATGGTCTATTCTTTCCAGTGGCCATGGGCCTTGAAATCCTTCCTGGGGTTAGGGGAAGGAGAGGGAGAGAAAAAAGCAGTGGGGGGGAAGAGAGAGAGTGGGAGAGAGAGAGAGAGAGAGAGAGAGAGAGAGAGAGAGAGAGAGAAAGGAGAGAGCATCTTCACACCTAATTCTTCATCTAACTGGCTGAATGCTTAAATCCCACAGACAGACAGAGACAGAGAGAGACAGAGACAGAGACAGAGACCAAGAGACAGAGACAGAGGGAGGACTGAAAATTTTCCTTCTATAAAAAGGCATCATAAACTTAAGCAGATGGCAGAAAACTCCATCACCTTTCCCAGTGATGAAGTGAGACCGCTCAGACCAACACTTTCAAAGACTTGAACCTGTGAGGTTTTGTTCAACGTTCAGGAAATAACAGGATATAAATCTGCCTGAATCATCTCAGCTCACACAGACTCAATGCCCGGCTGCAGTGGCTTTGGCGCCATCTTGTTCTTTTTGTGTGATGACTTTTGATGCTGTGGATTTAGACGGATTACACCATTTAGGGGAAAGAGGGGAATATTAATATACAAAATTATTAAATGTCAAATGAAATCCCTTAATAATGTGTGCGTTTAAGATGAGTATGCAGGCACTTCTAGCCTCAGCTCAAACATTTAAGAAATTCACTTTGCAAGTTCAAACAAATAATCCTCCACCAATTACGCTGTACCTGTGTGAGTCTGATGGGCGAATCTGCAGTCTTGCTTGGGAGTGAAGGCCCATTGTCCTACTGTTGTCAGTAGGGTCTCTGCACCTCATTCTTCATCCGACTGGCTGAAGGCTTAAATCCCACAGAGAAGTGTACAAGCTTGCAGCCAAGAGTTGGTTTTCTTGTTGCCCACAAATTAATTGCTTAAGTGGTTGATTTTACTTGTTTTAAAGTCCAGAGCATGTTAGAAGATCTAGTCAGTCTGTACACAGAAGGTCGCTATGTTTTTATCTTAGAAGTGCTTGCTGAATAATCATTAGGAATTTGGATTATTCAGGAGGGGGTGCAATTAAGAAGATCAAATAATAGTAATGAGAATGTATTAGCTCGTTTCTTATATTTTACAACTTCGGTGCAGGCTGGGAACAATAGCTCTTCTTTTATTTATTGCTTCAAAAATTATATTGTAGCATCATAAGACTGAAGACAGGTGCATATAAAATCACCTGTGAGCATGCTAAGTCATCTAGTAAGTGTCCTTCGGGACTAAGAGATCCAGAGAGGAAGGTCTTGCATCTTGGGGGGGGGATATGGTGGGGATAAAATCAAGGAAATCATCTTGGTGCTTGTAGCATTTTGATTGCTCTGTGGTAGAATATGTTTTAAAAATAGCTTAATGGGCCTGGGGAGATGGCTCAGCAGTCTAACTGCTTGCCTGGCAAGTACAGGACCTGGGTTCAATCCCCAGTACTGCATGTTGCACCGGCCCTGGAAGGTACACCATACCAGCTACTGAAACTGGACGTTGCACATGTCTGTAATCCCAGAGCTGGGGAGGCTGAGACAGAAGGATCACTGAGTCTGGGCTGCATAGGGAGACCCTGTTTCAAATAAATAAATTAATTAAATAAATTGATTTTTAAAAAACCATTAAATAAAAATAGCTTAATTCCCCTCCATAGCAGAGGTTGGTGGAACCTCATGATCTGTTTGTAAGAGCAATATTAGAAACCATTTAGAAAAACAGAAGAAAGGAGAAATATTGCACATATTTCTGTGTTATCAAGTTTCCTTAGCATTCTATGTTTCCTGCCAGTGTTAACCTGCCGGGAAATGAGTTCTTCACAGCTATGGTTACCAAGCTGTGTGCTATCATATTAAGCATGCATTACTGGGTTCACTTTTTAAAATGAATCATTAATTGGAAGCATTTAAACTAGGATATTGAAACGCGGTAGAGCTGGGGAAAGACCGTTTCAGGGAAGGACAGAGTGAAGTCGAAGTCTAATAGTAGGGAGTTAGCCTTTGCCATGAGTCCTTCCAGGATGTGCCTTGGATTTTATGAGGGTCTGGTTTACGCTGCTCAGATCTGAGGCCATGTAGGCGATGGATAGCCTGTGGCAGTTCTGGATGACAGGGTGACATGATTCAAACTTGATCCTCTATAAGGTTGAATATGGCCATTTGAGGATTCTGTTGGGCATTTCTTGTGGAGAGGAGTAAGCAATGAATTAATCAGTATGAAGAACAAAATCATTCACTAGCATCTTGATAAAAATGTGCACATATTTCTGTAGTACTGCTTGGTGCTCATCCCCGTAGGGCAGGCGTGTCTGCCCTAAAGCTGCTCAGGAGTGTCACACTCACCATTCGGCCCCATGGCCAACCGCACTTTACCCCTGCTTTGCCTGGCCTGGCTTCTGGGCCATGGATGGTAGCTAAGCTTCAGCAGACCACATGCCTCCATCGCTTGACTGTACACACCCCAGGCAGTGTGCTGAGGGAATGTCGAGGGCAAGTCTGCAGGAAAGTGCCCATTGGAGTGGGAGAAAGCACACCAGCCTTCCTGTTCCTGTGTGGTGTCCTGGTCTCAAATGTTTGCTTTAGGTGTCAGTTGTTTTATAATACTTACGATCAAACCTGGGCCTCCTCACTCAATTATATTCCTGACCCTAGTTTGTAAAAGGCCTTGGAAAACTGCTAATTTTACCACTCTCAGATTTAACTTGGGGTCCTCCTGCTTGGAATTCCTTCTGCTTCAGCCTTCTAGAGCACTGGAAGTAGAGGTATGCATTATCATACCAATTTTACATGTTTTATGTTTAATCATACTGCAGCCTAAATTGATATAGTAGAACCAAACCAAGTGGGGTCCAAAGAAAGAAGGTCATAGAAGAAAACTCATATAACATCTTACTAAACTGATTGATTGACCCATCTACTTTCCATCCATCCATCCATCCATCCATCCATCCATCCATCCATCCATCCATCCATCCATCCACCTACTTGTCTTTTATTTTTATCTACAATGGGCCATGTCGTGTACCAAGTTCTGGAGATCTGGAAATTATCCTTGGCTCAAGATGGGAGAGTCAATGAAGTGACATAAGTGCAAAGCCATGTCTCAAGCTATGCCACAGGTCTGACCATGGAGCCACAGCACAGAAGCCAAAGTGTGGCAGGAGTCAGATAGGGGAAGAGATAGATCTGTGGTTTGCTCATAGGGCTGAGAATACTATATATTCCCACATCTAGCATAGTGCCTGGCACACAATAGGTGCTCAGCATGTTTATTCTTGAGTAAATAAATGGCCCAAGGAGAAGGAGCTCCACACAGGTCATCTAGTCCATCCACCTGCCTCCAGGCTGAACCACACCTAAGTCATCAAAATGCAGTTATTTTGGGTGCAGTTATTCTTAGCTGGCTTCTCTGACAGCTGGAAAGAACCAGAGAAGCAGCCTTTCCTGTGGGGCTTTCAGGCTATAGGCCCAACTCAGGAGGAGCTCTGTGTGGTGGAACTGGGAGCAGAGAAGGAGAGGTGGCAAGTGGGGCCCCAGTAGGAAGTGTGGCTGGAGGTAACTGGGAGGAGGCCAGAGGGGGAGCCACAAAGGGCTTCTTCCACATAGGTGAGGCTACTACACAGCTGCATCTCCTTGGAGCTGCGGCTATGTCTGGACTCCTCATATAGACCTGAACAAGGGGGTAAGAGATTCTGAGAGGCCTCTTGAGAGCCCCCTCTGGACAGCTGGCCTCGAGGCAAAGGTCCTCAGCAACATACAGAGGCCCCAGAGGTACAATTCAGTGTACTCTCTGCCCCTCCTTACCCCACTCTCCACCCCCTGCAGTTCGCTTGGGTGAAAGAGGAGTTTGAGGCTGTAGCTCCCTCAGGAGAGCTTTATTCCTGGACCTGTTTTTCAGGGCATTTCGCAGTGGCTGGAGCATGTCAGGGCCTAACACAGTCAGGCTGTACCAGGAGCCCAGAGCCCAGAGTATTATAATCTCACGGGGAAGATAGGAAGAAATGATTAGCGTGTGCTGAATAGCCCCGCTGTGAGCATTCTGAGCTGGACTGGTCCTGGGACAAAATCAAGGGCAGATTTTAATCTCATTTTCAGGTAGGGGAAGGATAGAGAAGGCACTTGTGGGGCAGACTCTTGGAAAGCAGGTGTGAGCAGGGAGTAGTGGTGCCGTGTTTCTCCAACCTGCTCCATCTAGTGCTTGATACGAGAGGGGTGTGTGTTTGTTTATGTGTGTGAGCGACAGAGACTAAGTATAAGCTTGTGAACCCTCTTAGGAAGCTAATGCTTGCTCCCAAATCCCCCCCGCACGGGGATGGATTTGCCCCATGTTTTCCTATCAAAAGCAGAGTTTTCTAAATGCTACCCTGTCCCTTCTTATGCTTCTCACAACCCCACACCTCATCACTCAAAGCTTCTTACCTAAAAATGAAAGTTACAGGGCAAGATTAGGGCTGAAACCACACAGGCTGGGAAGTTAGAAACGAAGAGACAGCTGACGATGAATTTAGCAAATATGACTGAACTGTGTGACTCTGTGCCTGGAATTGCACTGTGACCTAGCAGCACCAGAAAGAAGATCAATTTGCCGTCTCGGTCCACATGGAACTCCTAAGGCCGTGTTCCTCTCACACCCATCAGCAAGAGGAATTGATCAGTCAATCAATTAGTGGTATGGGGGCAGGACTGAAGTCAGGGAGCCTTGAGCTACATCCTTAGATGCTTTTATTTATTTTATTTTAAGACGGGGTCTAAGATGCTCAGGGTGGCCTTGAACCCACAGTCTTCCTACATCAGCTTCCCAGGTGGTTGGGCTTGTGGGTGTGCACCAGAGAGCTTGGCAGCAGACGGACTTGAAAGACAACATCTGATGATGACAGTAACGGTGGTGGTGGTGGACATTATGTATGTCCTTTTCTAGGCGCCCAATGGAGTGCATTGCCAAAGCAATCTTCACTAACTTGTTCTTATCTGAACTGCAGACAGAGGAAACTTGAACCATCCACCTTTGCTACTCTTTAAATGGCACTGGCCATGCCCTAGCATTGCCACTAATGTTTCCTATGACTCTATAAAGACTGCTTTCCCTCTTTGGTTCAGCTTATTCATTGGCATAAGGTTGATTTCTCTAAAACTATTGTTTCCCTAGGTCATCAATGACCGACACCCCACATTTTCTGTCTTACTGAATTGGGGGTGCTCACCTGCTGCCTAAAGTCCTTTCTAGCTATGAGGTTCCAGATAATGGTTCCCATTAGAGATGGAGTATGGCATTCCCGGGAATTCCTGTCCCCTTTCGTCTTTGCTCTCAGCAAGGTGAATTCTCCACCGTGTCACTCACCCACCTGTGTGGCGCACTGTGCTGCACTTCCTGCTGCGGTTGCTTTAGGGCGGATGTCCCCCCCCCGGGGGCGGGGCTTGTGGCTGCTCCCGCTGTCTGGGCGGAAGATGGCCTTAGCCTTAGCATGCTTCCTTCTCCATGGAGAATCTCACCCTTCAGGGCCAGCTTCCTATTTCCTGCTACCTACAGTGCCTTCCCGGCCTCTCAGCCAGAATGAATTCTCCTTCTGTGATCTTAAGAGCCTTTTGCATATTTTTAGTAACTTTTTTTTTTTTACTTTAAGTGCCCACTGTGGAATATCTGGAGATAGAAAAGACGTAAAGAAGCATGCGTAATCTTTCATCATTCACTGTTGACATTTGATGTGCCCACAGCTACTATCTTCTTTATGCATGTATTAAGGGGATGTTTGTTTTTCTAAACTGTCAGAACCCTTTAGGGTAGATCTCATTTGGGGACCTGGTTCCTCATCCCTTCTTGTATTGACATCCTTTGCCATATGAATCTGCAGGGTCCGGCCACCAGAGGGATGTGTTGCATTTCCCCTCCTCTTAAATTGGAATTTGGGCCTTCACCAGTGAATTTGTATTATTTATCCACATTGTCAACGTACAGTAACTCTATCATAATAACCAATTTGGACAAGAAATGAAGCACATTTCCTTGTAAGGTCAACTTTGAATCTAACCACTGAAGTTAATTCACTTCTTGTCTAGTATGGTTGGGACCAGAATCCTGGAAAGAATTAAGCTTGTGAACCGAGGTGCCACTGTATTTATGTAGGTGAATTCTAATGATCTGACTTTCTAGCTGACACAGGGATTGAAAGCCTAGTTTATTACAGGTAAGCCACTAGGTCCAGCTTGCACCCAAGGGGAGAAAGTTATGAAAGGGCCTGGATTCTAGAAGGTGGGGATTATCGAGGGCCGTGTTGAAGCTGCCTGTCACACACACAGAGGATCGAGTGAGTTCATGTCACTCTATGGAATTTAGTGTGCCGTCTATTGTTCATTCTTTGGTAGTGATAAAGAGAAACGAGATTAATGTGGAAGCCATTTTAGGTAATTCACCTAGGGAGATAGCAGGACTAGGCAGAGTTGACGATACACACGACAATGAACGGCACAAGACAATGTGCTAGATCAGGGGTTCTCCTGCCGGAGTCTGTGTATACACAACTTTGTGTTGATGTCCTTTGGGGCATGGAGTAACTAACATTCATCAAATTCCCTTTGGGTTCCTCATCATCTCAAAGGGTATTGTCCTAGAGTATCGAGATAAAAGTGTGAGATGAAAGGTGGGGGTGGGGGTGTCCAGATTCTGAGTGCAAACAAAGGATCAGAGTAACACAAAGGCAAGCCAACAGTGTCATGGGACACTGTCCAGGATGGCTTGGTTTGTGTCAGAGGGAACTTATATCCTGCCTGACCCGGCCAAAGCAGGCTAAGACCTTCTCCTTCTCCTTCTCCTTCTCCTTCTCCTTCTCCTTCTCCTTCTCCTTCTCCTTCTCCTTCTCCTCCTCTTCCTTCTTCTCCTTCTTCTCTTCCTCCTCCTCCTCCTCTTCCTCCTCCTTCTCTTTCTTCTTAGTAGATAGAACTTGGGAGTTCAGGATTGCTAGGCGGGCACTTATGCCATTGAGCTATCTCCCCAGCCTGAGATCTGCTTCTTAAAGAAGTCATTCCTGAATGAGTCTACCTAGTTGGGGCATCCAATTGGCCCCCAGAAGACAGTGCCTGGACTTGGACCTTTGGCTTGTTGCTGGATGGTTGTAAATGCACTACCCATGTTCCTGGCAGTACTGTCTGAGTTATCCCCACCACCACCACCACGACCACACCTCCCTGCTGCACTGTGAGAAAAAATGGCTTTGGAATCCCATGGTCCTGGATTGTATTCTGACTTTACTTCTTGCAAGTGGTGGGATGAAAAAAAGATAGTCTTGTTATGCAGTTTAGGCTGGCCTTGAACCCACTGCAGAGCTCAGACTGGCCTCAACCTCATAGCAACCCTCCTGCCTCAGCTTCCTGAGTGATGAGATTAGAGGTGTTCACCATCATGCCATGCTGAAAAATGGAAACTTCTTAGAACATTGGCATGCCTGCCTGCCACCTAACTCCCTGGGAGGACAGGGTGGGACACAGATATCAGGTACCTAGCACACAGTAGACACTAAATAAATGACAGTCTCCTTAACTCTCAGAGCCTTACTACCTTTCCTATACAGTGAAGAGATGAGTCCTATTGTAGAAAATAAGGTGAAGAACTTTTAGATACATACTTGGGCAGCATCTTCCTTGTCTCTGGCCAACTAAGTGCTGTGCCCAGTGGGAGTCTAAGTTGCAGAGCCAGTATGGGTGATCACGCCATGCAAGATTTTAGCTGTGGTTGAGCCCATTGAGGTTTGAGTTACATTTTCATTTGGCAGAGCCTTGTTCTCTGATTCTAAGAGAAAAGCTGAGGGAGGGGGAGAGAGAGTCTGAGAGACAGAGAGAGAGAGAGAGAGAGAGAGAGAGAGAGAGAGAGAGAGAGAGAGAGAGAAGGGTGCTCAAAAAGGCTTTCACAGCTTCTTGAACTGGAGTGCAAACCAGGCAGGATGCATGCAAACCAGAAACACCCCCAGGATATTTCCCTCCTAGCACACAGGGCTCCAGAGGGAAGGTGCCAAGGCCTGGATGCATTGTCTCAGGACTGACCCAGCTTGCAGTAGAGAGAAAGACAGGGAAATGGAGCCTGTACCCGTGACCCCTTGTCTTACCCTGGGTGAAGGAGGAGGAGATGAGGTTCTACATCTCTAGTTTTAGGCTCTGAGAAGTCTTCAGTGTCTGAGACCTCTTGGACAGGAATGGCTTTGTGGGTAAATCTTTATGGGGGGACATTTGGTGGTTCAGGGCAGTGGAAAGAGCATGGATTTTGAAGTCAGCAAACCTCGAGTTAGCATCCTGGCTGGGCCTGCATAGCTGTGTGCTGCTGGACATATTATTCAAGCTCTTGGTGTCCGAATCTTCTCATGTGAAGCACAAGGACCATGATCACTGTCCCCAAAGGCTTTGTGGAGGATGAGACCAAATCTGGCTGTTTGGTAAATGATGGATTGATTTGATCCCTTCTAATTCTATCCTTTTCTCAAAAGAGGCAGGGCAACTCCCTAAAAGAAATGTGGTATGTTAAAGAACTCCTGACACAAAAAGAATATGAATTGAACAGAAGTGTGAAGCTAGGGTTGTGTCAGTACACAGACACAACAGCGTCTGTGTGATTAATACTGGTTTGCAAATTGATCTCTCTCAACTTCTGATTGACTTAAATCAAGCCAACTATAAGATTCACATTGTCTTTATTAAAAAAACACTAGAAGGTGCTTGGGAGAGCAGGTCACCTTAACAGATCCCACAGTCATTTCCCTAGGGGTCTCTGTGAGGAGCTTGGCCTGGGAACGAGTGGACAGTGGGTCTTCGTGGCAGTGGACTGTGCTCCCCCTCTCCATGGAAGGCCCTGGGAGGGACACAGTGCACCTATCCTGGGTCCCCAGGCATAGCAGATGCTTTCTCCAATGGGCTACATGGAGTTTGGCAGGAAGGCTAGGGCTCTAGTATCCTTTACTCCTCTGCTTTGCCCTGTGGCTTGATGATGCTTTCTGTAACTTGTTCTTTTCTCTGGCACCTGAAGATTGTGTGTGTGTGTGTGTGTGTGCGTGCGTGTGTGTGTGTGTGTGTGTGAGAGAGAGAGAGAGAGAGAGAGAGAGAGAGAGAGAGAGAGAGAGTGTAGGAGGCACCTTTCGTGGCTCTGAGCCACCAGAAAGCCCTAAGCCCTAGCCCACCTCCTGGAACCCCAGTCACAACCCTGTAAGATTTCCCCTCCCTGTGTTCTATTCTATGGAGCAAACATGCCCAAGCATTCTCTAACAACTTGAGCCTAGCTCCCTCCTGCTTTCCTGGCTTTGTCTTTCCTTCCTGGGCCAGTGAAAGGCAGAGTGAATGAAAATTTCCATTCTGATGGGAAAACTCAGCCCAGCCTGGTAATGAGCCCGAATAATGGGTCTGTGGATGAAAACCAAGGCTGTGGAATTGATGCTTGGTGTCAAAACAGCCCAGATCGCTGTGGTACCAATTCATTGTCGCTGGAGGGGAGCTGTTAGCTGGGACCCCAGTGAGAAAGGAGCAGGCTGAAGGGAAACATGAAAAGATCCAATTGTGCTAAAGCTCCCCCAGCATGGCATCGCCCTGTCCGGATCTGATTTCAGGGCCCCTGATCGAAGGCCCTGACTGGTATTTTCTTTCTCTCCTTTCTCACGAGAGTAGAGCTAGCTTGGCAATTTCTCAGTTGCTGCTACTGTCTGAATGTGGATATTAATTTAATCTGGAGTTCGGTTACTCTTAAATATTTAGGGGCTTGGCTGACGCTTTTGTGCTCTTATGATGCGACTGACAGTAAAAAATGGAATTGGACTGTTTCTACTCATTTCAGAAAGGAAAGGGACTCTCCGTCCCCTTCCCCCTGTCCACCACACCCCCTGCTTTTATTCCCTTATCCTCTGACTTCAGTGTCTGAAGAGGAGAGGCTACTTTGACATATACGGATGGGGCCACAGGGTGGAGGAGAAAGAGAATAGAATTTAAAATCAGGCGGACGCAAGAGGAAAGGACGCAAGAGGAAAGACCAAGCCTGACCCCTTTCACTCTGGGCCACGGGATCTGAGCAGTGGCTTGCTGTCTATGAGGTGGGCTGCATGCACCTATTGCGCAGTGTGGACAAAGAGCGAATGAGATACAGTGAATCAAGTGACGACCATGCTACAGTTGTTTTATGACAATGTCCCATTGGCTCAAGACAGTGTACTCCAGAAGTTCTTCTGTAATGTTTCCAGAAAATATACTTCTAGAATGAAGCGTGGTGCTCCATGGGTGGTGACCTGGAGTCTAATGAGAGAAGATAAAAGGACTCGGCTTTGTCCTGTTGCTATTGAGAAATAGGGCACAGAAGAGAGGAGGCCATTCTAAGAGCCAGGTACCACCACTCATTTGAAAGACCAGGAACCCAGCTCAGATGTATGGAGCCACTTGTCTGTCCCAGGTCACTTGAGTCTCTCAGAGTTCAGTGCTAGTCTGATTGCTTCTATAGTTTGATTTTCATTTTTGGTACTAGAGATCAAACCTGGTACCTCTTCACTGAGCTATATAAAATATAAATTTTACTTTCTACTATGAGATAGGTTCTTGCTAAGTCACAAAGTTGCCCAGGCTGGACTCAAACTCTCAGTCCTCTTCCAGTGTGCTGCAATTACAGGCGTGTTACCACATTTGATTGCAGGGTCTTTTGACTTGATTAAACTGCTGCTCACAGGGCAGAAGGGTGGAGCCTCTAAATAGTTTTTTTTTTTTTATTAAATGAAACAACTGTAGAGCAATTTTGTGTATGGGGGTGGGGACAGAAGCACGAGAGGAAGAAGGAGTGGGGAGACTTCATAAAAAGAGAAAGTGGTTTCTAACGTAATTCCTGTTGGATTGCTCACCCTCACTGTCTAAGGAAATATTTTTTAATTTTCTTTTAACTCCTGCCCAACCAAACATTTGTGTAAGTTTTAGTAATTTGCATAATTAAAGCAAAACATACTTCTCTCCCTCTCTCTTCTTTTTTTTGAAGTCTAGCATTACTTTGCAGCACCCAGAATGCATGAATCCAACTGCCCCTACTGGAAATTGTGCCTGCCCCTGACTCAGGGGTAGAGAATTTATCCCAAATATGACTGTGACTGGGGTCTGCTGCTTTTCTCTGGGCCTCAGTTTCTCCTTCTGTGAGATGAGAGCTGAAATGTCTCCTCTGTCCTGCCAGACCTGTTAGGCGCGAATGAAGTCCCCAAGTCACACCGGCCTCATTCCAAAAGGGTCCCCCGCGGGACTCAGGTCAGGCGGGGTTGGCAAGGCAGGGGTCCTTGGGGAAGAACAGCTTCTCTCTGGGAACTGTCTCCTGGAGATTTAGTGTGATATTTTTCTCACCCTCAGGAATCTGGCCACACTCCAGAGCCGCCTATCATGAGCAGTCTTGTTTGCTTGTAATTTGCAGAGTCGTGAGGGGTAAAGGGCTGGCTTTGACTATTCACTCTTTCGGGTGGGGGCAAGGAGCTGCCTTAGGCTGGAGGTGCAGGCTGGCTTCCCCCTCTCAGGAATCAAGGCATTTATGCATGTGATATGCAGTGGGAGCAAGTGTGTGTGTGTGTGTGTGTGTGTGTGTGTATGTGTGTGTGTGTGTACACATGGTAAAGGGAAATGCAGTGCATTCTGGGCCACTATGTAGTGCCAGTTGTGAATGCTATGTTAATAACTGCACTGTCTAGAAGTAAGATTCTTCCCATTTACTGGTGGGGCCATGAAGCCCAGAGATGACATTTAATATTATGCTTTCAATCATGTGACCCAGGAGCTGCACCCTAAGTCTCGGACCTTGGAAGTATAGGTGGAGATACAGCAGGGAGAGGAGAGAGAAGAAGAGGGGCGGGGAGGAATGTTTCCAAGAAGCAATATGGCAAATTTCTGGGGTCTGAGCTTTCTCCTCCCTGTTTGCCTATTTTCTTGAATGGGGTGAATTTGAGGAGCAAGTGGCAACTGTGGCTGGCCCCTGGTTGTACAACTCCAGTGTTCTGGGTTTGGAGCCTGCTGCCTAGGGAACCAGGGCTCAGATGGGGAGGTTAGGCCTGGCACACCTTCTCCCCTAATGTCACAGGCTTGCTGCTTTGTCTTGCAGTGTCCAGCACAAAGGCTGGCGGCAACAGCTGGGGGCATAGGAGGAGGGCAGAGAACAGAATGTAGGCCTCAGTCTGATGGATCACTACCTTGTTCAGTCACCTTCCAACTGGGTGGCTTCCAGTAACAGCCTCTGAACCTCCTTTGAGCCTCGGGTTCCTTACCTGGGAAATGAAGGTGAAAATCTCCTTGCTGGGGCAGTGAACCCGATGAGAGAGGGGGAGGAAGTGTCAGGCATGGAGTTGGCAGAGGGCACAGGGCTGGGAGGAGCCAAGCAGCTTTCTTCCAGGAGAGAAGAGATGGAGACCCCTTGGCAAAGCAAGTCCCACACTTTGCCATCCCAGCTTTGTGGAATTCATTGCAGGAGACATTTCACAGGTGCTGCCCCTGGGAAGTGGAGCAAGTAGGAAAAGGAAAAGGACAGCCAGATGGAAAGTCTGGTCTTGTAGGCAGCAGTGGGCAGCAGAGCAATGCTCAGAACTGTCCTTCTCATGGCTCCTCAGTAACATTCCTGGGGACATGGAGGTTGTTTAGAGTTGAAGCGAAGAGCCTGCCGGGGTTCCTGAGACAAAGGAATAAAACCTTCTCCAAGTTCACAAATGGGGAGAAACACTTCTCTGGTTTGTTTTTAATCAAACTTCCCATGCTGACACTTGGGCTCCATTCAACCATTTAAAAAGTTCCACTAGCAAATAAACACTTGGCCAAATATTTGCCCTTGTGTGTTTTCAATAGTAAATGTAAATGCCAGCTATGTTGCTCATCTTCTATCACTCTGCCCGGGCCCACCCCTGGCTGCTGTAAACTGAGAGGCCTCTTCCAGGGCGGGTGGGACCCCCTTCCTGATCTCCCACTGTGACAGCAAAGGCAATGGACTCCCTGAGCCCTGGGGACAGAAAGAGCCTCCCTGCCCATCCTAGAAGGTTGTCCAGCTTGAGGCCTTTTGTGGGATGTGCTGACAATGAGCCTGGCCTACTGACCCTGAAATGTCTGTTTTCCCTTCTTGCAGCCTTTGCCATCCCTTCCCCAACACCATGTAGAAGGACTGTTCTAGCTTCTAAGGAGGAACTTAGGGCTCTGTTGTGGTTTGTGTACAGATGTCCCCCAAAACCTCATGCAGTCATGGGACAGGCATCTAGAGTTTGTGATTGATTCATGGTTCAATGCTGGGATTATGGGTGTGAGCTCTACACCTGCCCTAGCCTTCATACAACACAAGGAAGGGAAAGAGGCTTGCTCTGTCCTCCCATTTTACTCTTGCTGGTTTTGTTATTTTCCATGATCATGAATTGTGCCCTTCTGCCTTGGAGCCAACTCAATATGGACTGAAACCCCCACAAACTGTGATCTAAATAAACCTTTCCTTCCTTAATTCTGGACACCAGGTATCTTGTCTCAGCAATGAGAGAAAATGAATGAAGACACACTCCCAGGCATTTCCTCTGCACCTTGGACCTGGGGACCTCAGAGGGCTATTGGGCTCCAAGCTGGTGAGATAGATAGGGTGTGATTGG